>JAVTVY010027835.1:0-102467 GCA_036873755.1 Hanleya hanleyi
GATGAAATTGCAATGAGGATTCTTCTCTGGGAGAAAACTTAGAAATCTGATGATAATTAATTTTGCCCATAAATGTTCCTGGCGATCTCTTACAGGACAACCATCCAGTGAGTGACGACGATCGGGGCCATTGGTCCATGACACGGTACTGTTTCCACCGTCATCGCCCTATTCAAGATATCTACAATTTCCCACTGACCAAACTCACCCGTCTACGCAGCTACGTGGAAGCCATCTTCGAAGATCAAACTACGGCCTTCAAATTGAATGTCGCTTTCGGGTACATCTTACGTCACAAAAAGACGGACCAGTTACGGTATTGTTACCCCAGTGCCAACAACCTTGTGTTTGACCTGCCGTTTACCATCATTCACCGAGCGTCGCTAGAGATGATGCTGGCCCAAGTGGAACAATTGGATGCCTTGAGATGGGCACATCGTCAACGCCCCAACACACAATGGGTGGTAAAGAGGGTAACCAATGTTACGTTTTTCGTGACCAAGACGACCAATCAACCCATCGGGTGAATGCGTCACCCATGCACTGATGAATACCACAACATGCCGTACATACTCTCTATGTCCACATGCTGATCGTTGACTTGAGCTCGTTAAACACTTGTGCCTGATGTGACGATGCGTTGAATAATAAAACACGGTGTTTGATATTTCGAATGCGAACATACTAAACATACCCAGGGCGGCTCCCCCAGCCTGGGTATGATGTAACATTGGGGATAATAAACTGTATGAACATTGCTGAAATTGTCGCTATTCATATTGGACCGTCTGACCTTGGAGGTGACCTTTGACCTTTTGATCCGCGCGTGCGCACTGCCGGGGATGACGCGCGCACTGCCGGGGATGACGCGCACTTCCGGGGGTGACGCGTGACGACGCGCGCGCCGCTCGCGCTGGGGCCAGGCCAGTGGAAAAGTGCCGGCGGTTGAACATACGGACGTCTAAGGGGGAAAACATGGGAACTCTTCTAGACATGTCCCATAATGCACCGGGTCAAAATACTCGCTTCTGATTGGACGAGAGCTCCGTGGCGGATTTGAAATACTCGCTTCTGATTGGACGAGAGCTCCGCATTGCATCTGCGCATGCGCAGAATGGCTACCGCACACCCAACCCATTAGATGCCCCTTCATCTAAGCTTCACTTTGATACCTCACTCGACCCCATTGGATCATGAGTAACTCCCCTACATCCCCAAAACGTCTATGCGCATGCGTAGAATGACGCTAGTTCACACCCACTAGTCCAGTCAGATGCCCCTTCACCTAGGCTTCACTTTGATACCTCATACGACCCCATTGCACCATTATTGGCTTCGCTAGCTCCCAACACGGCTATTTCCATACCCTTGGGCCACCGAGCATGCGCAGAATGACGCTATTTCAAATCCGCTAGTCCAGTCAGATGCCCCTTCACCTAAGCTTCACTTTGATACCCCACTCGACCCCACTGAACCAGTAGTAACTCCCCTAGCTCCCAACACGGCTATTTCCATACCCTTGGGCCACCGCGCATGCGCAGAATGGTGACAACGCCCAAGCCGCTAGTCCAGTCAGATGCCCCTTCACATAAGCTTCACTTTGATACCTCACTCGATCCCATTGGACCATTATTGGCTTCGCTAGCTCGCGAAACGTCAATTTCCATACCCTTCGGCCACCGCGCATGCGCAGAATTGCGATATTTCAACCCCACACCCACCCCATCAGATGCCCCTTCACCTAGGCTTTACTTTGATACCTCACTTGATCCCATTGGACCATTTGTGGCTCCCCTAGCTCCAACACGGCTATTTCCATATCCTTAGGCCACACGAGTTGTCTCCCTTGCGTCAATGTGTGCAGATGGCGCTACTGTCGACGCCGTGATATGGAAAGGGCATCCCCACACCATCCTGGAGCTGCCATTTTGTTTGTTGTTTTCTTGCGGAGATACACGGGACAATAAACACTCGACCCTAGGGTGGTACAGATGCTAGACTGATCCTATTAACATGGTACAACACCTATAGATTATGTTTATTACTAGGACGTCAGCGAAATACTAGTACCCATCCTCCGTATGGCATTTATTCTGTGAAAACACTCATGACATGACTGAAAAGAGCCTCATTCGGCCCAATCGGACCATGCAGCGTATTTGTAGTCTAGGGACTACTTTTCCTCCGCGGAAGCTTTCTTCCGCGACCGCATCACAGCCAAACCGCATCACCGCGGAGGAATACATCCATCCTCCGTATGGCAGAACTGTACAACCCAGAACAAGTCTAGACATGCCTTGATCACGTGATCGTCATGGGGAAACCCCCACTGGGGAATCCCCGACCCGCCGCACTTCCGCCGTAAATCTGCGCAGAAACACCTGCGCACTCGTCAAAATATGGTCTGTAATCCACTTACACTACTCATACCCTAGCAAAACCCTAACCCTAACAAAAACCTAACCAAAACTAAAAAAAAAATTGAATTTCGAATTTTTAAAATTAGGCTTTACGGACACTGGTGATCACAATGGATCACAAGATACAGAAATTGGTTACATTCATCGTACCATAACTCATCATGGACTCACTGATGTGTATGCTTAACCTACCTATTTGCGCTGATGAAATTGCAATGAGGATTCTTCTCTGGGAGAAAACTTAGAAATCTGATGATAATTAATTTCAGATACACTATATAAAGTAACCTTTTGTACGGACCGGTGCACAATTGGACCACCTAACTTGAGCTAAATTAGACACATACGTCATTTGATTGACAAACCCTTCATGTCACCCAACTCTTTAAATAATATACCTACAGGGTGTAGAATTTTTGGTCTTCAAGTCGACGGGGGCTTGTGCGCGAGCTTAGATATTACAACGCAAGGTCGTCTGTTGACTCGGGAGATGGTGTCTACAAAACCCGTTCCAGCTAAATTTGACCCAGCATGCGCCAATGTTACATAGATCTGAGCATGCAGTATTTTGACCTTGAATGACCAGAGTGACGCGGGAAGCCAAATGAACTCGACCAAGGGGAAGTTACTCTCACCCAGCCAACTTCCAAATAATTACCAATGATCTCCCTTAGCCCACAGCACTTAAGTCTGCGCTCAAATAATACAATTTAGCATACAGCTCCGTTTTGCTAAATTAGTATAGATTCCAGCGGCTCGGCTCCGAGATTTCTCGAAGACTTAGAATGGATGACAACAAGGGATTTCTGATGATATATATAGTTTTTACTATATGCATTTTCATTCCAGCTTACAACATTTCACGTAGTTTGTGAACTCTATCTGTAGCCTCTACTCATCATACCGGCGGTGATAGGACAGTTTGATCTTATACTGTAATTTGAGAACCGCCAGACATTCTCTTTTATATACTAGAATGAAAGTAACTCCGAAAAGTGAAGTCATTGTGATATTTCTTAATATAATAATATATATTGAATATCACAATGACTTCACTTTTCGGAGTTACTTTCATTCTAGTTTATTTGAAACTAATCTGTGGGACATCTGGATTCTCTTTTATATTGTCCTGGGTCATGATAACCTATCACATGCTCATACAAGTTAAGACAATGAAACTGGCTAACTGTCTCATTTTCTAAACATGCACATCAGATTTTGGGATTCACAAAGTTTAATCCAGTGCACTTACATAACTATGCAATGTTAAACCATACAGTCTGAAGTTATATAACGGTTTCTCACTGACGCCTACTGGAAATATAGTCAAGTAAAATTTCACATAGAAGATAACTGGCCATCCTTGACCCTACAGGTCGTTGGATAGGATGTTTGTATTAATAGGCAGCTTTCAGAACCAAAAACAATTCCCACATGTCAAAATAATTGTGCACATGTCAAAATAATAATATGCCAAAACATGACACAAAGTCAAAGCAATTGCTGGAAATTCCTTCGAGTACCTCAGCTTCAAATCCAAAATAGTTTACCAAAACAAAACAAAATACATGTAGAACAGCACTTAAATACATTAAAATGTCAAAACAAACAAAAAAAACAATAGAGTTAGAACAATAAGAAGAGGGGAAGAAGTGATGCCAGAGACTGCATGAGTGATCAATTCAACAGCAACCAATACATCAGAACTTGACCTCAAGTGAGAGTACGTTTCATGCATGAAAACGTACACCCACTGACAAAAGTGATAAAAGAAAGAACGAGAGATCCTGAAGGATCTTGGCGCCCACCATTGTCCGATAATTGTAAGCTAATGACAAGAGGACCTTTTTGTCCATTGTTACTAAGAACAAACGATTGATTTGCAATTTTGTTTACAGAATTTCGAATCTGAGCGGAAAAGATTGAAAAGGGGACACTGGAAAACACCAAGATATCATCTTTCTAAGTTTAAGGAGTTTCAACATTTCTATAAACTGTACTTATGTCGGTTGTTATAGTACAAGAGAAAAGAGCAAAGTTAACCTGAACGTGAATGTCCGGAGCATCTTTCGTCTTGTCATCATTGGGTACTGGAAGCGAAGACAAATCTCTTTGACCCATTTGGCATGAGCTATGTAACATACTTAAGATTTTATGACTAGGAACGAAAGCTAATGCTCGAAAATAGATGGTACAATACCTAATACTGAAGGGATCCGCGCAGTAATGTTTAACTTCGAAAGTGTCTGAATCCTGATTATCTCCCTTGGATCGAAGCACGCAGTAGTCTACAGTTGTCGAGTTGTAACGTGTCACAAGAGTGACGTCCCTTCATGTAGCCGACCCGTCGGCAGACAAAACAGTGGGGCAGTTAACTGGACTAAAGAAAACTGATTTAAAATTGGAAGAAATACATTTTAATTCCGAATTATTTGAACTCCTTGATATGGAAGGTGAAGGTACAGATATTCACTATAGTCACTATATAGATTATGTCCCACCGTTTATCCGCCGACTCGTGTGATGCAACGCCACAACTCGGGAATACCGTATTAATTTGAAGCATAACTTGGATTTTCGAATCGGACCAAAAAGGGTATCTTGCACAACTAGGCCCCATGTGGGACCTGTGTACCAAATTTCAGAAAGATCATGACGTAGTTCCTGAGAATTCACGATAACAATGTTTCAAGAGGAAATTCAAGGTGGCCACCTGGCGGCCATATTGGATTTTCGTATCGGACGGCAAAAGGCATTTTGCACAACTAGACTCCAAGGGGAACCTATGTAACAAATTTGAGATAGATCCATGCAGTACTTCCTGAAAAATCACGAAAACAACGTTGCATGGGGAGATCCAAGATGGCCGCCTGGTTGCCATATTGGATTTTCGAATCGGGCCAGAAAAGTTATCTTGCACAACTAGACCACAACGGGAACCAGTGTACCAAATTTGACAAAGATCCATGTAGTATTTCCTGAGAAATCGCAATAACAAAGTTTCATGGGGAAATCCAAGATGGCCACCTGATGGACATATTGGATTCTGGCATTGTACCAGAAAAGGTATCTTGCACAACTGGACCACAAGGGGAACCTGTGTACGAAACTTGACAAAGATCTATGCAGTACTTCCTGAGAACTCACGATAACAGTTTCATGGGGAAATCTAAGTTGGCTGCCTGGTGGCCATATTGGATTTTCGAATCAGACCAGAAAAGGTATCTTGCACAACTAGACCACAAGGGGAACCTGTGTACCGAAATTGAGAAAGATCCATGAGTGGTTCCTGAGAAATCGCGATAACAAGGTTTCATGGGGAAATCCAAGATGGCCGCCTTGTGGGCATATTGGATTTGGAATCGGACCAGAAAAGGTATTTTGCACAACTAGACCCCAAGGGGATCCTGTGTACCAAATTTGAGAGAGATCCACGCAGTAGTTCCTGAGAAATCGCGATAACAACGTTTCATGGGGAAATCCAAGATAGCTGCCTGGTGGCCATATTGGACTTTTGAATCGGACCAGAAAAGGTATCATGCACAACTAGACCACAAGGGGAACCTGTGTACCGAATTTGAGAAAGATCCATGCAGTAGTTCCCGAGAAATCGCGATTATGTTTCATAGATAAATCCAAGATGGCCGCCTTGTGGTCATATTGGATTTGGAATCGGACCAGAAAAGGTATCTTGCACAACTAGACCCCAAGGGGAACCTGTGTACCAAATTTGGCAAAGATCCATGCAGTAGTTCCTGAGAAATCGCAATAACAAAGTTTCATGGGGAAATCCAAGATGGCCACCTGATGGACATATTGGATTTTGGAATTGTACCAGAAAAGGTATCTTGCACAACTGGACCACAAGGGGAACCAGTGTACAAAACTTGACAAAGATCCATGCAGTACTTCTTGAGAAATCACGATAACAAAGTTTCATGGGGAAATCTAAGATGGCTGCCTGTTGGCCATATTGGATTTTCGAATCGGACCAGAAAAGGTATCTTGCACAACTAGACCACAAGAGGAACCTGTGTACCGAAATTGAGAAAGATCCATGAGCAGTTCCTGAGAAATCGCGATAACAAGGTTTCATGGAAAAATCCAAGATGGCCGCCTTGTGGCCATATTGGATTTGGAATCGGACCAAAAAAGGTATCTTGCACAACTAGACCCCAAGGGGAACCTGTGTACCAAATTTGAGAAAGTTCCATGCATAAGTTCCTGAGAAATCGCGATAACAAGGTTTCATGGGGAAATCCAAGATGGCCGCCTTGTGGCCATATTGGATTTTCGAATCGGACCAGAAAAGGTATCTTACACAACTAGACCCCAAGGAGAACCTGTGTACCAAATTTTAGAAAGAGCCATGCAGTAGTTCCTGAGAAATCGCGATAACAAGGTTTCATGGAAAAATCCAAGATGGC
The DNA here is from genome assembly GCA_036873755.1 of Hanleya hanleyi. Classification (NCBI taxonomy): domain Eukaryota; kingdom Metazoa; phylum Mollusca; class Polyplacophora; order Lepidopleurida; family Hanleyidae; genus Hanleya; species Hanleya hanleyi. Next base: position 6,848 of record JAVTVY010027835.1, read on the forward strand.
CGCCTTGTGGCCATATTGGATTTGGAATCGGACCAGAAAAGGTATCTTGCACAACTAGACCCCAAGGGGATCCTGTGTACCAAATTTGAGAAAGATCCACGCAGTAGTTCCTGAGAAATCGCGATAACAAGTTTTCATGGGGAATCCAAGATGGCCGCCTGGAGGCCATATTAGATATTCGAATCGCACCAGAAAAGGTATCTTGCACAACTAGACCCCAAGGGGAACCTGTGTACCAAATTTGAGAAAGTTCCATGCATAAGTTCCTGAGAAATCGCGATAACAAGGTTTCATGGGGATAATCCAAGATGGCCACAAAATCCAATATGGCCACCTTGTGGCCATATTGGATTTTCGAATCGGATCAGAAAAGGTATCTTGCACAACTACACCCCAAGGGGAACCTGTGTACCAAATTTTAGAAAGATCCATGTAGTAGTTCCTGAGAAATCGCGATAACAAGGTTTCATGGGGAAATCCAAGATGGCTGCCTGGTGGCCATATTGGACTTTTGAATCGGACCAGAAAAGGTATCATGCACAACTAGACCACAAGGGGAACCTGTGTACCGAATTTGAGAAAGATCCATGCAGTAGTTCCCGAGAAATCGCGATTATGTTTCATAGATAAATCCAAGATGGCCGCCTTGCGGTCATATTGGATTTGGAATCGGACCAGAAAAGGCATCTTGCACAACTAGACCTCAAGGGGAACCTGTGTACCAAATTTGGCAAAGATCCATGCAGTAGTTCCTGAGAAATCGCAATAACAAAGTTTCATGGGGAAATCCAAGATGGCCACCTGATGGACATATTGGATTTTGGAATTGTACCAGAAAAGGTATCTTGCACAACTGGATACAAGGGGAACCAGTGTACAAAAACTTGACAAAGATCCATGCAGTACTTCTTGAGAAATCACGATAACAAAAGTTTCATGGGGAAATCTAAGATGGCTGCCTGTTGGCCATATTGGATTTTCGAATCGGACCAGAAAAGGTATCTTGCACAACTAGACCACAAGAGGAACCTGTGTACCGAAATTGAGAAAGATCCATGAGCAGTTCCTGAGAAATCGCGATAACAAGGTTTCATGGAAAAATCCAAGATGGCCGCCTGATGGACATATTGGATTTTGGAATTGTACCAGAAAAGGTATCTTGCACAACTGGACCACAAGGGGAACCTGTGTACGAAACTTGACAAAGATCTATGCAGTACTTCCTGAGAACTCACGATAACAGTTTCATGGGGAAATCTAAGATGGCTGCCTGGTGGCCATATTGGATTTTCGAATCAGACCAGAAAAGGTATCTCTGCACAACTAGACCACAAGGGGAACCTGTGTACCGAAATTGAGAAAGATCCATGAGTGGTTCCTGAGAAATCGCGATAACAAGGTTTCATGGGGAAATCCAAGATGGCCGCCTTGTGGGCATATTGGATTTGGAATCGGACCAGAAAAGGTATTTTGCACAACTAGACCCCAAGGGGATCCTGTGTACCAAATTTGAGAGAGATCCACGCAGTAGTTCCTGAGAAATCGCGATAACAAGATTTCATGGGGAAATCCAAGATGGCTGCCTGGTGGCCATATTGGACTTTTGAATCGGACCAGAAAAGGTATCATGCACAACTAGACCACAAGGGGAACCTGTGTACCGAATTTGAGAAAGATCCATGCAGTAGTTCCCGAGAAATCGCGATTATGTTTCATAGATAAATCCAAGATGGCCGCCTTGTGGTCATATTGGATTTGGAATCGGACCAGAAAAGGTATCTTGCACAACTAGACCCCAAGGGGAACCTGTGTACCAAATTTGGCAAAGATCCATGCAGTAGTTCCTGAGAAATCGCAATAACAAAGTTTCATGGGGAAATCCAAGATGGCCACCTGATGGACATATTGGATTTTGGAATTGTACCAGAAAAGGTATCTTGCACAACTGGACCACAAGGGGAACCTGTGTACAAAACTTGACAAAGATCCATGCAGTACTTCTTGAGAAATCACGATAACAAAGTTTCATGGGGAAATCTAAGATGGCTGCCTGTTGGCCATATTGGATTTTCGAATCGGACCAGAAAAGGTATCTTGCACAACTAGACCACAAGAGGAACCTGTGTACCGAAATTGAGAAAGATCCATGAGCAGTTCCTGAGAAATCGCGATAACAAGGTTTCATGGAAAAATCCAAGATGGCCGCCTTGTGGCCATATTGGATTTGGAATCGGACAAAAAAAGGTATCTTGCACAACTAGACCCCAAGGGGAACCTGTGTACCAAATTTTAGAAAGATCCATGCAGTAGTTCCTGAGAAATCGCGATAACAAGGTTTCATGGAAAAATCCAAGATGGCCGCCTTGTGGGCATATTGGATTTGGAATCGGACCAGAAAAGGTATTTTGCACAACTAGACCCCAAGGGGATCCTGTGTACCAAATTTGAGAGAGATCCACGCAGTAGTTGCTGAGAAATCGCGATAGCAAGGTTTCATGGGGAAATCCAAGATGGCCGTCTGGTGGCCATATTAGATATTCGAATCGCACCAGAAAATGTATCTTGCACAACTAAACCCCAAGGGGAACCTGTGTACCAAATTTGAGAAAGTTCCATGCATAAGTTCCTGAGAAATCGCGATAACAAGGTTTCATGGGGAAATCCAAGATGGCCACAAAATCCAATATGGCCACCTTGTGGCCATATTGGATTTTCGAATCGGACCAGAAAAGGTATCTTGCACAACTAGACCCCAAGGGGAACCTGTGTACCAAATTTTAGAAAGATCCATGCAGTAGTTCCTGAGAAATCGCGATAACAAGGTTTCATGGGGAAATCCAAGATGGCTGCCTGGTGGCCATATTGGACTTTTGAATCGGACCAGAAAAGGTATCATGCACAACTAGACCACAAGGGGAACCTGTGTACCGAATTTGAGAAAGATCCATGCAGTAGTTCCCGAGAAATCGCGATTATGTTTCATAGATAAATCCAAGATGGCCGCCTTGCGGTCATATTGGATTTGGAATCGGACCAGAAAAGGCATCTTGCACAACTAGACCCCAAGGGGAACCTGTGTACCAAATTTGGCAAAGATCCATGCAGTAGTTCCTGAGAAATCGCAATAACAAAGTTTCATGGGGAAATCCAAGATGGCCACCTGATGGACATATTGGATTTTGGAATTGTACCAGAAAAGGTATCTTGCACAACTGGACCACAAGAGGAACCAGTGTACAAAACTTGACAAAGATCCATGCAGTACTTCTTGAGAAATCACGATAACAAAGTTTCATGGGGAAATCTAAGATGGCTGCCTGTTGGCCATATTGGATTTTCGAATCGGACCAGAAAAGGTATCTTGCACAACTAGACCACAAGGAAGACACCCTTTTAGGGAGTGAGAAGATCCGCAGAGCGTAGTTCCTGAGAAATCGCGATAACAAGGTTTCATGGAAAAATCAAGATGGCCGCCTGATGGACATATTGGATTTGGGGGTGTACCAGAAAGGTATCTTTGCACAACTGGACCACAAAGGGAACCTGTGTACAAAACAATAAAATCCATGCATAAGTTCCTGAGAAATCGCGATAACAAGGTTTCATGGGGAAATCCAAGATGGCCGCCTTGTGCCCATATTGGATTTTGGAATCGGACCAGAAAAGGTATCTTACACAACTAGACCCCAAGGGGAACCTGTTTCCCAAATTTTGAGAAAGATCCATCTAGTACTTCCTCAGAAATCGCGATAACAAGGTTTCATGGAAAAATCCAAAATGGCCGCCTTGTGGCCATGTTGGATTTGGAATCGGACCAAAAAAGGTATCTTGCACAACTAGACCCCAGGGGGATCCTGTGTACCAAATTTGAGAAAGATCCACGCAGTAGTTCCTGAGAAATCGCGATAACAAGTTTTCATGGGGGATTCCAAGATGGCCGCCTGGAGGCCATATTAGATATTCGAATCGCACCAGAAAAGGTATCTTGCACAACTAGACCCCAAGGGGAACCTGTGTACCAAATTTGAGAAAGTTCCATGCATAAGTTCCTGAGAAATCGCGATAACAAGGTTTCATGGGGAAATCCAAAATGGCCGCCTTGTGGCCATATTGGATTTTCGAATCGGACCAGAAAAGGTATCTTACACAACTAGACTCCAAGGAGAACCTGTGTACAAATTATAGAAAGATCCATGCAGCAGTTCCTGAGAAATCGCGATAACAAGGTTTCATGGAGAAATCCAAGATGGCCGCCTTGTGGGCATATTGGATTTGGAATCGGACCAGAAAAGGTATTTTGCACAACTAGACCCCAAGGGGATCCTGTGTACCAAATTTGAGAGAGATCCACGCAGTAGTTCCTGAGAAATCGCGATAACAAGGTTTCATGGGGAAATCCAAGATGGCCGCCTGATGGACATATTGGATTTTGGAATTGTACCAGAAAAGGTATCTTGCACAACTGGACCACAAGGGGAACCAGTGTACAAAACTTGACAAAGATCCATGCAGTACTTCTTGAGAAATCACGATAACAAAGTTTCATGGGGAAATCTAAGATGGCTGCCTGTTGGCCATATTGGATTTTCGAATCGGACCAGAAAAGGTATCTTGCACAACTAGACCACAAGAGGAACCTGTGTACCGAAATTGAGAAAGATCCATGAGCAGTTCCTGAGAAATCGCGATAACAAGGTTTCATGGAAAAATGCAAGATGGCCGCCTTGTGGCCATATTGGATTTGGAATCGGACCAAAAAAGGTATCTTGCACAACTAGGCCCCAAGGGGATCCTGTGTACCAAATTTGAGAAAGATCCACCCAGTAGTTCCTGAGAAATCGCGATAACAAGTTTTCATGGGGAATTCCAAGATGGCCGCCTGGAGGCCATATTAGATATCGAATCGCACCAGAAAAGGTATCTTGCACAACTAGACCCCAAGGGGAACCTGTGTACCAAATTTGAGAAAGTTCCATGCATAAGTTCCTGAGAAATCGCGATAACAAGGTTTCATGGGGAAATCCAAGATGGCCACAAAATCCAATATGGCCACCTTGTGGCCATATTGGATTTTCGAATCGGACCAGAAAAGGTATCTTGCACAACTAGACCCCAAGGGGAACCTGTGTACCAAATTTTAGAAAGATCCATGCAGTAGTTCCTGAGAAATCGCGATAACAAGGTTTCATGGGGAAATCCAAGATGGCTGCCTGGTGGCCATATTGGACTTTTGAATCGGACCAGAAAAGGTATCATGCACAACTAGACCACAAGGGGAACCTGTGTACCGAATTTGAGAAAGATCTATGCAGTAGTTCCCGAGAAATCGCGATTATGTTTCATAGATAAATCCAAGATGGCCGCCTTGTGGTCATATTGGATTTGGAATCGGACCAGAAAAGGTATGTTGCACAACTAGACCCCAAGGGGAACCTGTGTACCAAATTTGCCAAAGATCCATGCAGTAGTTCCTGAGAAATCGCAATAACAAAGTTTCATGGGGAAATCCAAGATGGCCACATGATGGACATATTGGATTTTGGAATTGTACCAGAATAGGTATCTTGCACAACTGGACCACAAGGGGAACCTGTGTACAAAACTTGACACAGATCCATGCAGTACTTCTTGAGAAATCACGATAACAAAGTTTCATGGGGAAATCTAAGATGGCTGCCTGTTGGCCATATTGAATTTTCGAATCGGACCAGAAAAGGTATCTTGCACAACTAGACCACAAGGGGAACCTGTGTACCGAAATTGAGAAAGATCCATTAGCAGTTCCTGAGAAATCGCGATAACAAGGTTTCATGGAAAAATCCAAGATGGCCGCCTTGTGGCCATATTGGATTTGGAATCGGACCAAAAAAGGTATCTTGCACAACTAGACCCCAAGGGGAACTTGTGTACCAAATTTGAGAAAGTTCCATGCATAAGTTCCTGAGAAATCGCGATAACAAGGTTTCATGGGGAAATCCAAGATGACCGCCTTGTGGCCATATTGGATTTTCAAATCGGGCCAGAGAAGGTATCTTACACAACTAGACCCCAAGGAGAACCTGTGTACCAAATTTTAGAAAGATCCATGCAGTAGTTCCTGAGAAATCGCGATAACAAGGTTTCATGGAGAAATCCAAGATGGCTGCCTGGTGGCCTTATTGGATTTTGGAATGGGACCAGAAAAGGCATCATGCACAACTAGACCACAACCTGTGTACCGAATTTGAGAATGATCCATGCAGTAGTTCCTGAGAAATCGCGATTAGGTTTCATGGAGAAATCCAAGATGGCCGCCTTGTGGTCATATTGGATTTGGAATCCGACCAGAAAAGGTATCTTGCACAACCAGACCCCAAGGGGAAACTGTGTACCAAATTCGAGAAAGATCCATGGAGTAGTTTCTCAGAAATCGCGATAACAAGGTTTCATGGGGTAATCTAAGATGGCCGCCTGGTGGCCATATTGGATTTTTGATTCGGACCGAAAAAGGTATCTTGTACAACTAGACCCTAAGGAGAACCTGTGTACCAAATTTGAGAAAGATCCATGCAGTACTTCCTGAGAAATGACAATAACAAAGTTTTATGGGGAAATCCAAGATGGCTGCCTGTTGGCCATATTGGATTTTCGAATCGGACCAGAAAAGGTATCTTGCACAACTAGACCACAAGAGGAACCTGTGTACCGAAATTGAGAAAGATCCATGAGCAGTTCCTAAGAAATCGCGATAACAAGGTTTCATGGAAAAATGCAAGATGGCCGCTTTGTGGCCATATTGGATTTGGAATCGGACCAAGAAAGGTATCTTGCACAACTAGGCCCCAAGGGGATCCTGTGTACCAAATTTGAGAAAGATCCACCCAGTAGTTCCTGAGAAATCGCGATAACAAGTTTTCATGGGGAATTCCAAGATGGCCGCCTGGAGGCCATATTAGATATTCGAATCGCACCAGAAAAGGTATCTTGCACAACTAGACCCCAAGGGGAACCTGTGTACCAAATTTGAGAAAGTTCCATGCATAAGTTCCTGAGAAATCGCGATAACAAGGTTTCATGGGGAAATCCAAAAAGCCATATTGGATTTTCGAATCGGACCAGAAAAGGTATCTTACACAACTAGACTCCAAGGAGAACCTGTGTACAAATTATAGAAAGATCCATGCAGCAGTTCCTGAGAAATCGCGATAACAAGGTTTCATGGAGAAATCCAAGATGGCCGCCTTGTGGGCATATTGGATTTGGAATCGGACCAGAAAAGGTATTTTGCACAACTAGACCCCAAGGGGATCCTGTGTACCAAATTTGAGAGAGATCCACGCAGTAGTTCCTGAGAAATCGCGATAACAAGGTTTCATGGGGAAATCCAAGATGGCCGCCTGATGGACATATTGGATTTTGGAATTGTACCAGAAAAGGTATCTTGCACAACTGGACCACAAGGGGAACCAGTGTACAAAACTTGACAAAGATCCATGCAGTACTTCTTGAGAAATCACGATAACAAAGTTTCATGGGGAAATCTAAGATGGCTGCCTGTTGGCCATATTGGATTTTCGAATCGGACCAGAAAAGGTATCTTGCACAACTAGACCACAAGAGGAACCTGTGTACCGAAATTGAGAAAGATCCATGAGCAGTTCCTGAGAAATCGCGATAACAAGGTTTCATGGAAAAATCCAAGATGGCCGCCTTGTGGCCATATTGGATTTGGAATCGGACCAAAAAAGGTATCTTGCACAACTAGACCCCAAGGGGATCCTGTGTACCAAATTTGAGAGAGATCCACGCAGTAGTTCCTGAGAAATTGCGATAACAAGTTTTCATGGGGAATTCCAAGATGGCCGCCTGGAGGCCATATTAGATATTCGAATCGCAACAGAAAAGGTATCTTGCACAACTAGACCCCAAGGGGAACCTGTGTACCAAATTTGAGAAAGTTCCATGCATAAGTTCCTGAGAAATCGCGATAACAAGGTTTCATGGGGAAATGCAAGATGGCCGCCTTGTGGCCATATTGGTTTTTCGAATCGGACCAGAAAAGGTATCTTACACAACTAGACCCCAAGGAGAACCTGTGTACCAAATTTTAGAAAGATCCATGCAGTAGTTCCTGAGAAATCGCGATAACAAGGTCTCATGGAGAAATCCAAGATGGCTGCCTGGTGGCCTTATTGGATTTTCGAATCGGACCAGAAAAGCCATCATGCACAACTAGACCACAACCTGTGTACCGAATTTGAGAAAGATCCATGCAGTAGTTCCTGAGAAATCGGGATTAGGTTTCATGGAGAATTCCAAGATGGCCGCCTTGTGGTCATATTGGATTTGGAATCCGACCACAAAAGGTATCTTGCACAACCAGACCCCAAGGGGAAATTGTGTACCAAATTCGAGAAAGATCCATGCAGTAGTTTCTCAGAAATCGCGATAACAAGGTTTCATGGGGAAATCTACGATGGCCGCCTGGTGGCCATATTGGATTTTTGATTCGGACCGAAAAAGGTATCTTGTACAACTAGACTCTAAGGAGAACCTGTGTACCAAATTTGAGAAAGATCCATGTAGTACTTCCTGAGAAATGACAATAACAAAGTTTTATGGGGAAATCCAAGATGGCTGCCTGGTGGCCATATTGGATTTTCGAATTGCACCAGAAAAGCTATCTTGCACAACTAGACCCCAAGGGAAACCTGTGTACCAAATTTTGAGAAAGATCCATCTAGTACTTCCTGAGAAATCGCGATAACAAGTTTTCATGGGGAAATCCAAGATGGCTGCCTGGTGGCCATATTGGATTTTCGAATCGGACCAGAAAAGGTATCCTGCACAACTAGACCACAAGGGGAACCTGTGTACCAAATTTGAGAAAGATCCACGCAGTAGTTCCTGAGAAATCGCGATAACAAGTTTTCATGGGGAATTCCAAGATGGCCGCCTGGAGGCCATATTAGATATTCGAATCGCACCAGAAAAGGTATCTTGCACAACTAGACCCCAAGGGGAACCTGTGTACCAGATTTGAGAAAGTTCCATGCATAAGTTCCTGAGAAATCGCGATAACAAGGTTTCATGGGGAAATGCAAGATGGCCGCCTTGTGGCCATATTGGATTTTCGAATCGGACCAGAAAAGGTATCTTACACAACTATACCCCAAGGAGAACCTGTGTACCAAATTTTAGAAAGATCCATGCAGTAGTTCCTGAGAAATCCCGATAACAAGGTTTCATGGAGAAATTCAAGATGGCTGCCTGGTGGCCTTATTGGATTTTCGAATCGGACCAGAAAAGGCATCATGCACAACTAGACCACAACCTGTGTACCGAATTTGAGAAAGATCCATGCAGTAGTTCCTGAGAAATCGGGATTAGGTTTCATGGAGAAATCCAAGATGGCCGACTTGTGGTCATATTGGATTTGGAATCCGACCACAAAAGGTATCTTGCACAACCAGACCCCAAGGGGAAACTGTGTACCAAATTCGAGAAAGATCCATGCAGTAGTTTCTCAGAAATTGCGATAACAAGGTTTTATGGGGAAATCTACGATGGCCGCCTGGTGGCCATATTGGATTTTTGATTCGGACCGAAAAAGGTATCTTGTACAACTAGACCCTAAGGAGAACCTGTGTACCAAATTTGAGAAAGATCCATGCAGTAGTTCCTGAGAAATCGCGATAACAAGAATTGTTTACGGACGGACGACGGACGGACGGACGGACGACGGACCACGGACAAAAAGCGATTTGAACAGCCCACCATCGCAACTAAAACAAAAACATTACAAATGAGGATACAACGATGGAAAAACGTGGCAGTTCATGCATTTCAATGTCACCGAGTGAAACAAAATTGAGAACAATATCTACACAGAGTACAACGTGTACAAAAGATATACAAAATGGCGACAAGGGTACCCAACAAAACCATGGTGCAAGAAATATATGGCAAAATATCACGTACTGGTACGTCATTTGTAATATTCAATGCCTGCCAAGGAGTGGCACTCAAACGGACAGTAATTCTGATAACGTTCAAGAGGCTGGGAATGGCAATGTTAGGCATTTGAATCCTATCTGCTAGAAATGCGAATTCTTCAGAATAGAAAGTATCAGAATTTATCTATCAGCCCACACCAGTAAAACACACACTTATTCCGAAACAGAACTAATACACCGGTTCAGTGCAAGAAAAACTGTGATGTCAGTAGAAAGGATTCATGCGGTGAAACTCGATCAGTTATGACAAATTAATTCTACACAAATGACAACGCACATTATCCAATTCATATCACTGCATGGTACCTCAATATTGTAGGAACCAAAATATTCATACACAGACGCAATTATCCTGTGGTTATGTCTCAAACATTTTTCCCTGGTTATCACCAAGTATCAGATTTCTCTAGCATGGTCATACACCTCATCCCGAAGGGTTAACATTTGGAGCTTATGTTACTGATTATGAAAGCTAGAAGTTTTATGGTTGATATGGACACAATATGTACTGCGTTTAAGGAAGTTGCCAATACCTATTAATTGAAACCAATTTGTCATCCAACGTCATAGACTTATATCTGAGGATCCAAACAACAATAACAAAAAATTCAGGATGATACAAACAAATAACCACAAATATCTAGGCTCCTATAGCCTAACCAGGGATTATAAGGGCACGTCAGCCGACATCAACAAGGCTTCCATAGCCTTTACCAAGCTTTTATATGCTACAATCACTAGTACGTACATGTACTCAGTGCATCAAGGACCTATCATTATAGCGATAACCGTAGTTTCATTTAGCCCACATGCGTTAAGTGTTTAGCTTACCAGCTACACTATTATGGAAACTGATCGCGATAAATGTCCTAATAAAAAATCATTGTGGAACCACATCACAATATTCTCATCCAAAGTTCATGGGCTAGATTTACCAATCTGCAAATCACTAAATTTACCAGTCACAGAGTTCATGCAATCTACCAGTTTCATCACTGATTTATCAACTTCACTGGGCATGCAGAATTATCGATAATAAACAAAACAAAACGTGCACAATATACGAAAGATGCCAACAGTTCATATAAGGCATTACCATGGCACACATAAGATGATTGTTCAAGGGAGAGAGAGAAAATGAAGGTTTAACCTCACGTTCAATACATGTTACCAACCTGTCTGAGGATACAGTCCAGAATTTTCCAAGAAAGTTATGACAATACAATGTCTCAGAGTTCGTCAGGGCATGACCCATTTCTGTAAATTACAAACCTTTCATCACACGCACTATTGTCAATCATTGGGAAAGCCACAACGTCAGACAGAAAGTTCAGGGAAGTCGAGGCGGAAAGTATATCACAATACAGTTATGTTCAATCACTAGCCATTTATAAGGCTCTGTTAAGCTGAACGAATCAAACTGTACCTGTAGATACTGTTTCCACGGAATGGACTCGTTCCAGAGGTTTCTGGCACACGCTACCACGTCACCAAGGAAGAGGAGAAACATGTCGCTGTTATAGGAAGGAACGGTGTTTGGGTCGATTTCATCACTGAGATGATGGACATCACTCATGGCAGTTGTGGACATCAGTTTGGAAGTCCGTCCAGTCAGAATTACAAGGCAGTTCAAGAAGAACTCACACGAGGAGTTGAACAGGATCGCACATTTCACAATGGCCAACACACAAGGGCACCAAATGTTTTCGCCAGTTACCGTCTGTGTGACTTACCATCTGCGATATCTCAGCAGGTGCAAAAAGCAAAGAGGGTCGGCAAACGATGAAGACACTGCCAGTAGGTCGTCGATATATGCCAACATGGTCTTTGATATATGTTGGCATTGTGGGAAGTTGATGCTTGGTCGAGATCGGGCCTTGCAGACTAGTCTTTTGTGTTAAATGCCGTCATTTTCATCTGACAACGATGCAGCTCACCGGTCCCCAGTGTGTGGGTTGTCACAGCGACACAGCTCACCAATTATCAATGTACGAGTTGTCAGAGCATTTCATTCATAGCTCTCTAGATTTGTATCTAATACCGCTTGTGCCGGTGCTAGGGGCCGTGTGGTTATGTTTCAACCAAATATAACGATATACCAAAGGTATACTGGACTCCCAAAATGCATAAATCACCATACAAAGCTAGATTCATAGCTGGTTCTAGAAGCTGCACCACCAAGCTTCTTTCAACCCTATTGACGAGGGCACTTCAGGAGGTAAAAGCATTTTTGGGAAAGGTATTGCGCCATTATTTCTAAGAACTCTGGCGTTGAATGTATGTGGATATTGAAAAACTCAAAATGTCTTACGGAAGAACTTGATGCTAAAGGTCACATACCGTACAGACATGTATCCACATGGGATTTCTCGACTCTCTATACTACAATCCCTCATCAGGACCTTATTGACCGTATAAGCTCATTAATAGTATCTGTGTTCAAGAAAACTGATCATAGATATATTAATGTCGGAAACCATAAAGCATTCTTTAGCTCTACTACATACAAGAGATATCATTCATGGGATGTTTCTTTGTTTATAGAATTGCTTGAATTTCTCATTAAAAATATCTATGTGAAATTTATATATATACAACACAATATATCAACAGCATGTAGGTATTCCAATGGGTACTAATTGTGCACCCCTATTGGCTGACCTATATCTGTTCTCTTATGAATATTACTATAATTACAAGCGTCTAGTCCGTCTTTCATAATCCAGCCGTCGTCCATTAGAGAATATCCGCGTCCATAATCCAAAGACCTATTCCATTTCCATATAACAGTATTAGCACCAAATTCAAAAAGACAAAAGTATACATAAACATAGGCTTGTTTCCTGCAAGAGAGAAGCGGTCAACAGTTTTCAATGATGCCGGCAAGACATCATGATGTTCCAAAATATCAAATCCGTATCGCTGATCAGTATTCTTCAAAGCCCGATCCATTCAAATGACCGATCCATTCAAAGCCCGTTCCTTCTCATTCACCAAACGCTATAGAGACGATCTTCTCGCTGTGCATAATCGCTATATAAATGACGCAGGGAAGGATATATATCCACCTTCACTGGATTTGAAGGAAACTACAGATGGCCCTACAGGCACATCATATTTAGACCTATATCTCTATAAAAATGAAGCGGGCCTTCTCTCTCGGCGATTGTATGACAACATAGATGATTACAATTTCAACATCGTAAACTATCCCTTTCTGAACAGTAATATTCCAGTGGGACCTGCATATGCCGTATACATATCACGCCTAGTAGCATTTGCTAGATCCTGTGTTAAATGTGACGATTTTAATCAACGTCACAAAACATTGTTGCAGAAACTTATAAAACAGGGCTACACCGCCAAGCGCCTCAAGTTTCTCAAATTTGGCGATATATTTCGCATGCTGATAGCAAAATACGAGCGTAGCGTGCAAGATCTATGGCGTTACGTTTCGTAACTTGTGTCTAATTCCGCTTAACCCGGGGCTAGGGGCCGTATAAACCCATGTACTTCAAGATCCTCATGGTACTCATATGAACAGTCACAATCAAAGCGTGACTGAGATACATCATTCTTTAGATGACGACCTTACAACGAATATTGTGGATTAAGAATACTGATCAGCGATACGGATTTGATATTTTTGGAACATCATGAGGTCTTGCCGGCATCATTGAAAATTGTTGACCGCTTCTCTCTTGCAGGAAACAAGCCTATGTTTATGTATACTATGATTGTCTTTTTTGAATTTGGTGCTAATACTGTTATATGGAATATGAAATAGGTCTTTGGATTATGGACGCGGATATTCTCTAATGGACGACGGCTGAATTATGGATGACGGACCAGACGCTTGTAATCCAAGTTGCCACATGAACAGGTACAATAAAAGCGTACCTGAGATACAACACATATCACGAATCGTTAGATTATACTGTGAAGTCATGTGGCTCTGTCAGCATGTCGGCATCTCTTCCCACTTCCCTTATATGCGTTGTAATGTACTGCACATAAAGTGAGGGCAATAAAATTGACAAACGTATGGTAGCTAAGAAAATCCATATTTCACAAGGGGTATTCCAATCAATCACTTTTAGTCAGACAGGGAAAGTACAACCGCTAGTACACTTGTGAAAATGAGCCAATGACTTTTAAACTTCGACCTGTACCCTTTTGTGGTCCTATATGTGATTCTAATTTGTTTATTCTGTAGTTGAAACGTTCTAAAGCAGCCTCATCACAAAATATGTTGATCTAGAAATTATATTCGCGGTTTATAGCTTTTGATTAAGAAACGACGACAAAATGCCTTAGACTTCATACCTCAGTCCCAAAATTCTGCTTCGCCTCTTTAATGACACCATATCGATATAACAGGTCAGAAATTTCTCCAAGCAAGATGTAAGCAAAGAGACAAAACAAACGGAGGGCTCAAGATAAGAGAAATACGTTCCACAACAAATGTAGATTCCAGGCCTGGTTCCCCATACATGTATGTTATCGACCATCGTGATGACTGTGATACAGAACATCAAAGGAATCACTCTCGATCCGTGAGATGTCTTTCGGTAAAATGCAGTCAGGGATGTTCAGTTCCCTGTTCTTATGAGGCTACAACGTGAGGATTTGTCATTTTTTTCAACACAAGCTGAATTTCCTAACAACAGTACACAGACATATCAAAATGGGATAAAAATCAACTAAAGACACAACAGAACCAGTTATTCATTTGCAAAATGCTCCAGCGGTTGAAAATTATGCCTCTGAAATTCCCCAAAATTCACTCTTAGTCACTTCCATGAAAAAGAAAACTTGCAAATGGCCAATAATACTCACTCCCCTACCCCAATTCCCTGCCTCCACCCCCTCCTGGTAATAGGACTGGAAAGGCCCAGTTTATCCGCTAATATTTTCTAAGAAAGCCTGGTGTCCCCCTGTTTTTATTACATATTCAACAAGAACTAAATGAGGAAAAATGTTACCTCGGGAAATTTGATTTATTAAGCATCAAGCAAGAAAAATTCACATCTCCCTAGGTATTTAGTGTTATGGTTTTTAAGTGGTATACATGCATTTGGCTGCAATATTTCATTAACCAGTATAGTGACCCCCAATTTCTTTTTTCATGGATCATTTTCTCTTAACCTGATGAAAATATACTGAAATTTAGAAAAACAGTCAACCTCTAGAAATGAACGTCCTCTTCTGCCTTAAGCTACGTTGACCTCTGTCAATACTTGGACGGGTGACCGATTGCTGTACTGGCTGGGCTGATCAGTGTCCGGGATAATAAGAACTGTGGACACTCTCGTGTTCTGGTAAATGCAGGCACCGTCGTGATATGACTGAATAAATGTTGAAAACGACGTTAAATCCTACTTACTCACTCACCAAATGTTTTAGAATAAAGGACTCAAGTGAGTTCTTCCCTTAAACGACGAATGTGCGGATATGTTATGTGTATATCCTTCCTATAACCAAACTTATTGATTAAACTATTGTACTCCACCGTTTTGCCACCAACGTATTCATCATGCCCCTTTTCTTTCTACCTAGTATCATAACTACTTGCTAACACACTAATATATGCGTCTATGTAGCGTGCAAGATCTATGGCCTTATTATTTTGTAATAAAGAGCAGACGTAAAGCCATACACTCACGGTGTATATATGACAAGCCACGATCAAAACGTGACTGAGATAACGAATTTACAACGAAAATCATATGGATTAAGAATACTACAAAGCGATGCAGATTTGATATTTTTGCAACATCATGTCTTGCCGGTATCATTAAAAACTGTTTGTGATATTAGAAAAACACTGGACGGAAACATAAACTAGGAAATATATGGACGAAAGTAGAATCTGTCACCCTGTGACATCAAACAATCGATTCATGTGACCATAATAGTTGTTTTAGAAATTCGTGGTAAGTCTTATGGTTGCAGATAATTATTTACAAACCTGGCTGGGTACATCCTGGTGTTCTAGACTACTGCATTACCAACTTTGGATTGCTGAAGATCTTCCCGTGTTTGCAAAACTGGTAAAGGACCGTATCTACATCTGGCGTCTTAATCGTCGTCTTACAGAATATAGTGGGCCTCAGAAGTACATGTGCTACATTTTCTTATAACCAGCTCGTACAACGACTTCACAGAACTGCATTGTCCACCATATCCTTGACACCAAGGACTTTTGCTTGTTGGCTGCTGATTTGTTTGCTTTATCGTTCTGTTTCTGTTCCTTCTTTGTCGTCTCCCCTAGTCACATCTTTCGCGAGACCGACAAGGAGTGAGTGTCTTTAAACTCTATTCTGTACCTCAAATATACATACATGAAGTTTTGATTCAATGTGCATCAGCCAATGAAGGTTGGGATGTTGCTTCAGTATTGACAGCAAAGGCGTTTGGCTTAAGAGAGCGAAGGGTTTTCAGTAACGCTAACGACTGTCGCCGATGAAATTACTCTTGGCTACAGACATATCATGTGCCAGCAGCTCATCATTGGAGTTCTTTGTTCTCCACCAGGTCGGCGCTGGGACACTTGCAGCGTGAAGACCACCACAAAGTGCATAGACACCAAGCGCAAGACTTTGGGATTGACAGGTATGTCATCCCTCTTCAAAGGGTTGGCGGTCCTCGTGTTGGAATCGCTGGTAAGAATCAAGTTTCGAGCTGAATACCTCTGGAATGTGTCCCATCTGCATGGAAGGACTCATACTGAGTATGTGTGCGGGGGAGGAGGGTTAGAAAGTGTAAAAATCTTATTTGGTAAGGTTAAAGTAAGGATTTAGTCTGTACCCGGCATTTTAAGCGAAAACAAGCAGCCAGAGGATGCTAAGTCCCCCGCCGAAATGGCAGCAATATCTTTTAGCATTGTTGGTCTCGGGGGATATACACGAGGGAGGCAACTGCTACTTCATAGGCGTTGGATGCGGAAGGGTCTTTCTGCCTTCCCAAGTTTTAAAATCAACTCAGAACGGTTGACTGAACGTTTTTTTGCTTCTGCAATATAGTTTCCATGCAGTGAAGCATGGAAATTATGTAACCGAGAAGCGACCCCAAGTGACATCTCAAGGCATATTATCTGCAAATCAAATTTGACGAGAAGCTGAATGCATCCTCCAGCTATTGTCTGGAAACCAAATTTTAAATTTGCCACCAGGTGTCGCCACCTGTAGGCGCAAGTGGGCGAAATGCAATCCCAAGGATCATCTCATGACATGGTGTATCAGCATACGAACTTTGGGAAGAATCTGAAAATCAAATCAAATTTAGATTTGACACGAGGTGCTACCTGTAAGTACAAGAGGGCGAAACGCAATCCCAAGCGACATCATATGTCATGATATATTCATACCAGATTTCAGATGAATCTGACGAGCGGTTCTCAAGTTATTACCCGGAAACAAATCTGGTATTTCGCCACCAGGTGGCACCGCCTGTAACTAAAAGTGAGCGAAAGACAATCCCACGCAACACATCATGGTATGATGCATGCATGCTAAATTTGAGGAGATTCAGATGAGCCGTTCTCAAGTTAATGGCCGAAAACAAATGTTGATTTCAACACCTGGTGGCGCCGCCACCACCTATAGGCGCAAGTGGGCGAAATTCAATCTCAAGCGACATCTTAGGTCATGGTATTACCCGGGGACAAATTTGGGATTTGGCCACCAGGTGGCGCCACCTGTAAGTGCAACTGAGTGAAAGGCAATGCCATGCAACATCTCCTGGCATGGTACATGCATGCTAAATTTGCGATGAGCATGCAGTTCTCAAGTTATTGGCCAAAAACAAATTTCAGATTTTGTCATCAGGTGGCGTCACTTTCTGAGCAGAAGTGGATAATGCAATCCCAAGCAACATCTCATGGCAAGGTACAATGTATATGCATGCCTAATTTGGGAAGAATTTGAGGAGCAGTTCTCAAGTTATTGCCCGGAAACCAAATTTCGAGCACCATTTCAAAGCGTTTCAAAGTTATTGCTTGCAGCACAAAAAACGGGAAGAACCCTAGTGGCGCCACCTACAGGCAGATCTTCCTGAAAAGCAATACCAATCAACATATTGTCACAAGGAATGCATATGCCAAATATTGAAGAAACTAGATACAGTCGATCGAATACGATTGGAGGCATGCCTTTTGCATCTTTAGTAAAGGAAACTTTCATTATTTGTGAAGAAAGTAAAAACGTAGAACTTCGGAAAAACATCATTAACATGGCCCCATAAGGTGCCTTGAGGGTAGGTATCCACATACCAAATTTAAAAGAATCCATTATGGTCCAACAGTTACTGTCCGGAAATGCAATTTTACATTAGCCCTCAGGTAGCGCCATGTGTAGGCAGATAGGCATAAAAAATAATCCCAACCGAGCTCTTGAGGCAAGATCCCTTGAAATTGGAAATAGAAAATGTTAACTTGGCCAACAGGTGGCGCCACCTATAAACAGATCGACAAGAAAAACAATACCAAATGAAAACTTCAGGTAAGGTACATGTATGCCAAACTTGGAAAGAATTCATTCAAGTATTAAAAAGTTATTGTCCGGAAACATAATTTTAAATTTGCCCCCGGGTGGCACCACCTATATGTCGATCGGCATGAAAAACAATGCCAAACGAGAAATTGAGGCGAGGTACCTACCCACCAAATTTGGAATGAATCGGTTCAGGTTTTCAAAATTTATTGTCTGGAAACACTTAACTTAGCTTTTAGGTGGTCCCCCTATCAACATGAAAAACATTCTCAAGCCAGATCTTAGGCAAGGTACCACCACACCAAATTTGGAAAGAATCCTTAAGGTTTTCAAAAGTTATTGTCTGGAGATGCAATTTAAACTTGGGCCGAGGTGGTGCCACCCAGAAGCGGATTGGCACGAAAAACAATTCCAAGCAAGATCTATAGACAAGGGACATATTTACCAAATACAAAAACATGGGTCTGTGCCTGATAAATTGAAATCTTCTAGGGTTGCAATTATCTCAATATTGCAGACAACACACAAATTTAAGGGTCGGGCGAGGGCTAGTTTTGGAGATAGAGAGTGCGGCTCGGCGCCCTGGAGATGGGGACATGCTCTTCTTGAGGGTAGTGGTAGGTGTGCTGACATGAAAACCATAGAAAGCTCCCTGTCCATGAAACAACCACACTGACAACTGCATGCCATCATCTGTCAGTCCGAAAAACCACAAGGTGGAATTCAATTCAATTCAGGAAATTGATCATATGCACAGTGTGCACCCAAACTTTAGGAACTTTAGGAAGTTGTAATTAATATTATTATGTTATTAACCAAGTGTTTTCATATTGGCCTTGTTATAGGTCCGAGGTCTGCCGTATTGGCCCGAGGCCGCAGGCCGAGGGCCAATACAGCAGACCTCGGACCTATAACAAGGTCAATATGAAAACGCTTGGTTAATGACATTTTTATTAAATAACTCATCTACAATCTGTGATTCATACATGTATAAAGGAATATTTTAGTACTCGGTACTGTGACTCCTCCAAATCAGGATATATATTCCTTCACATTGGGCTCATTAATTTTCCACGATTAATGTGGTTTCAAAGTACCATTATAGTTAGAAAGTGGATTCCCTCTACAGCACGCTAACGCTTTAATCAATAATCGGGCAATAATCGGGATGGCCAATTGGCCGATCATCTTTGGGCAACCTGGGCTGGGTTCTTCAAGGTAGGAAATGGGAGTCAGAAAGATGAAAGCAGATGAAATTTCGATTGTTCAATATATATCATGAAAGCAATATACTAATTTTATTTGATGAGAACGATGAGACAAAATACAACCTTGAAATATGGTGAACTGATCCAAATGCTGTCCTGATTTGGTGATCGAAGACCTATGGAGACCATAGTTTTCAACACCAACATCCGGGTGTTTCCTTCGCATTTAATTTCTATCGGTTTCATCCACATATGAATAGCTCTACTGGCTGCAAGTATTGCATCATCTTCTTTCTTAAAATATCACTGCAGTCATCGCTCTGTTCATCGGTGTTGGATCACTGTTTTTTGTCCGCTTGTGCTTGGCAAGTCAATGTCACGCTCGTGTCACTATAGTCTATTTCAAAATGAATCGCCACCCTTGATTTCAAGGTTTGGGTACCGGTACATTTAGATCTATCAAAAATTATCACAGAAGATCGAAATTATCTCAGAAGCTAACGAATATCCGTTCAAAGTATGGGTGACATCAATCGGAGAAGCTCACGAACTGAGGATGATTCATCGTTAGCTATGGAACCTTTGCCGTGTAGGTGGGCGTGGCTGTTGTTCCCTAGTCGATTACACAGCCATTCGAGACTACAGCCATTCCTGGGCGAATTCATCGTCAACGTCGCCATGTTGAATGTCATATTGGCCCGGGTCGTATTGGCCCTGTTTTCCCGTATTGGACCGGCTTTCCCGTATTGACCCACCTTCCTCATATTGGCCCGATTTGGTGGCCATATGAAGCAGGCCGATTTCCTTGTATTGGGTTCATATCATAGATAGTTATTTAATAAAGTAAGTTACACGTGTGGACACAAATGGTTCCTGCAGAAGCTTTAAGGTAAATCATATGATGTGAGATACAATTATTTGATAGCAAAATTGAAGGAAATGTTGTCCTTCATTTAAGATGACTCGAAATTCAAAAACCAGAGGCGATTTCCCCGCCAGTTATTTCATATTATACTTTTGAAATAGAATATGGTTCATGCAAAAGCTTTAGGGTAAATCATATGATGTAGAATAGAATGAATTTCATAGCAAAATTGAAGGAAATGTTGTCCTTCATTTAAGGCGACATGAAATTCAATTTAAAGCGACATGAAATTCAAAACAGCGAGAAGCAGAAGAAAGAAGAAAAAATGACAAACGCATTTAGGGATGCCTAATTATTAGACAAAGCATTTGGGAGTTATCGATTGTGAAGAATTTGAATGGAAACCACGGACCATGGAATCCCTTATATGTGTTGTAATACACAGAAGATTGGAACAAGACCCAGTGGCGCCACCTTCAGGTGGTTCTTGCTGAAACGCAATACCAGCCCATGTCTGGTCAGAAGGAGTGTATATGCTAAATTTCGAAGGAATTCGACAAAGGTTTTGGAAGTTATCGCCTGTGAAGAATTTGAACAGACATCCACAGACACAAAGAGAGCAAGACCCATTTTAACTGGAACGGACACGAAGAAGCGAAACTCAGTAGCGCCACCTTCAGGCAAATGTTACTGAAATCCAATATGCAACCGCGTCTTCTCACAAGGAATGCGTATGCCGAATTTCGGAAGAATCCAAGAAAGCGTTTGGAAGTTATCGCTTGTAACTGACATCCACGGACACAAAGAAGCAAGATCTATTTTGACCCAGTGGCGCCACCTTCAGCCAGATGTCGCTGAAATACGATACCGACTGGCGAATGCGTATGCCGAATTTCGGAAGAATCCAACAAAGCGTTAGGAAGTAATCAATCGAACAGACATACACGGACATGCACGGACACATAGAAGCAAAAACCGACCGCGTTGCGGCGGGGGACAAAAAGGAAGGTAACTCGATCTTAACTTTGAAGACTACTACACACAGTTGTTACAGAAAGGAAGGTAACTCTACTAAGGGGGAGACCTGTGCATATATGTGTGTGTGTGTGTGTATATACATGTACTAATCTCTTTTGTAATAAAGAGCAAACAGATTCACGTACATCCTTGTACACTTACGCTATTGGTGAGGATATAGTGGTTACAATAAATTAATATATCCAAATCGATATACATGTAGTATCCACTCTAAGTAATTTTGAATATACGTAGTATGTGAAGACCAAAGGGGAAGAAACTCATCCGAATACATAAATACAAATGCATCTCGTTTAGTAGAGTCACCTTCCTTTTTTTTATTAGTTTATTATATTATGTATACCTAAATTCATGCGTAAAATCTGTCACCTAAAATTCATGCGTAAAATCTGTCACGTAAAATCTGTAAAATCTGTCTCGACTCTCTATACTACAATCCCTCATCAGGACCTTATTGACCGTATAAGTTCATTAATAGTATCTGTGTTCAAGAAAACTGATCGTAGATATATTAATGTCGGAAGCCATAAAGCATTCTTTAGCTCGACTACATACAAGAGATATCATTCATGGGATGTTTTTTTGTTTATAGAGTTGCTTGAATTTCTCATTAAAAATATCTATGTGAAATTTGGCAACACAATATATCAGCAGCATATAGGTATTCCAATGGGTACTAATTGTGCACCCCTGCTGGCTGACCTGTATCTGTTCTCTTATGAATATGACTATATGCTGGCGCTTTCAAAAACCGATCCACTCAAAGCCCGTTCCTTCTCATTCACCAAACGCTATATAGACGATCTTCTCGCTGTGGATAATCGCCATATAAATGACGCAGTGAAGGATATATATCCACCTTCACTGGATTTGAAGGAAACTACAGATAGCCCTACAGGCACATCTTATTTAGATCTCTACCTCTATAAAAATGAAGCGGGCATTCTCTCGTCGACTTTATGACAAAAGAGATGATTACAATTTCGACATCGTAAACTATCCCTTTCTGGATAGTAATATTCCAGTGGGACCTGCATATGGCGTATACATATCTCGCTTAGTAGCATTTGCTAGATCCTGTGTTAAATGTGATGATTTTAATCAACGTCACAAAACATTGTTGCAGAAACTTATAAAACAGGGCTATTCCACCAAGCGCCTCCACTCAAAGTTTCTCAAATTTGGCGATACATATCGCATGCTGATAGCAAAATACGAACGTAGCGTGCAAGATCTATGGCGCTACGTTTCGTAACTTGTGTCTAATTCCGCTTAACCCGGGGCTAGGGGCCATATGAACCCATGTACTTTAAGATCCTCATGGTAATCATATGAACAGCCACAATCAAAGCGTGACTGAGATACATCATTCTTTAGATGACGACTCTACAACGAATATTATGGATTAAGAATACTGATCAGCGATACGGATTTGATATTTTGGAACATCATGATGTCTTGCCGGCATCATTGAAAACTGTTGACCGCTTCTCTCTTGCAGGAAACAAGCCTATGTTTATGTATACTTTTGCCTTTTTGAATTTGGTGCTAATACTGTTATATGGAAATGGAATAGGTCTTTGGATTATGGACGCGGATATTCTCTAATGGACGACGGCTGGATTATGAATGACGGACTAGACGCTTGTAATTTAGTATATATTTTGACGGTCACTCCATATTTTGACAGTGACTCCATATTTTGACCGTTACTCCAAATTTTGACCGTTATTCCAAATTTTGACCGTGATCATGATGACTGGTCCTAAACCTGAACCTGCACCTTTGACTCAAGGCTCACCTCATTTCACTACATTGATTCTTTGAAACTGTCCTCATTATACACCTACATAATTGTTCCCTATTGTCATATAAGCACAACTTTCCAATAATGTTATTATTGGAAATTTGGATTTGATATATGGCAGTCTTGACCGGAACTATCTTTTGTTTAGAAATTTACAGACAATGGGTGTTAAAACAACATGACAGCTGCATAATCAGAGTGCTAGTGATTATTATTCAATATTTCATTATTCAATTTATCTGACTCAGAAACTTTAACTGCACATTTCTGCCTCAAGGTATTTTTTAGATTAACGTTGCATATTATATCGATACCCTCAGCGACGAAAATTATCCCTGCCACTAGAACTTTGATCTAAAACATAAGGGCGCAGCTGGAATGGTTAACGCCACACTGGCACATTTGCTGATTGGATAGCTGGTTTGATGTACATGTACATCTATATCGAGATCAGTTTAGCATAGTTCCTATATAATTGTTCATATATCATCCCTTGTCGTGAAAGGATCCCCAGTGGCCAAAAGGTCTATGGCGCTTCGCTGGTGACCACTAGCCTCTCACCGCTGAACCGGCACGAATTCGAGCCCAGCTGGTCCATGTGTGGAAGTTTGTCAGTTACTTGCCGACAGGCGGCGCTTCTCTCCAGGTACTCCGGCTTCCTCCACCAACCAGACTGACTATCACCATATGATTGAAAAAACAGTGTGACATTAAGCCAAATCCCCTCCCCCGTCGTGAAAACCGCGCTGCGGTGGCCTTTGGTAGTGCGTTGGCTTCGTAAGTGGTAGGTACCTTTCAATCCAAGGCCGGGTCATACCAAAGACTTGAAAAATGGAACTCGTTGCTTCTCGTTTACGCTTAACATTAAGAGGATAGAACAAGGACTGGTTCGCTCGGTGTCAGTATAATGTGACTGAGTGGGATGTCATGTTTGCCTACGGCATGATATTTCAGTGGGACAGCACTATAAAAATGGCAGCATTAGATCTGCTCTGTTACAAGTAGGTACGCCATTGAAAGACAGTGTACATCATTAAGAAAACATTTCGTTTAACATCCAGTACAGGGTAGTGGGGCAGGGGGGTTGGATTCATGAACATCTTCTATTCATATATTCAATGTATGAGAAATTGTAATATTAGGCAAGAAACATTATACGTAAATCCAAAAAAGGAATTCCTACTACAGACCCTAGACAATGCAAATAATTCCTGTATCATGATGTGATCCGGAATTTCCATTATGTGTTGTCGTGTATGTCGGTTTGATACCCAAGGGAATTAATCTAAAATGGCGATTTACAAGTATTGGTTATCATAAAGTAATGTCCCCTACATCAACTGAGAAGGTTACATGTCTTGCGGTCATCATTGAAAACTCTTGACCGCTTCTCTCTTGTGTTTTCATTATTTTTTTACTTCACACACATTTGGAAGTGGTGCTAGCTGTCATACGAGACAGGTCTTTCGATTATTGACGCGGAACTTCTTTTATATGCGATGTCTGAATATTGAATGTCGGATCTGACGCTTGTGTTAACCCTGTCTAGTCAGTCTGATGTCCGAAAGACGTAAGGTAAGAAGGAATTGAGTTAACTTGTTTATTTTTCCGGACAATTCTAATTTAAGACAATGGCACCTAAACGCGCCTTCGGTCCTAATACAACATAGCAGATTACAAGATAACGGACTGGCGTCGTGGAGCGTGTGCGCAATGTGTTTTTAGGATTACGGTTATTCACTTAATATGACCAACGCTACTCTTCGATCTACCAGACCGTCTGACTTAGTCTGCTTTAATGAACTAACAATATGCAGGTCATGGCCTATCTCTCTGATGTAAGTACAGTGTATCTCGTTAAATCATTGTATAATAACTGTTGAATGTCACAATTATATCATTACTACAGTACAGGTATCAGCATACCAATGTTATCCCGATTACACGGATTCCATGCATCATCAGAAGTCGTTGTCTCTACAGTAATTGGAGAAACCAAATGTGTCGGACAAACTACAGAACCGCAGAACCCCAGGTGGTAGATTACATTTTACGTGACTTTTAGTATATCCTGATACGGATCATTCTACTTAAATTTCAGGTTATTTTTCATTAGATGTAATATCAGATATGATGACACAGATCTGATTAAATACAAATATTAACAATTATCGCTGATCAAATCTTTTTTCTATCAATTGCTAACAATATGTAATATGCTTTGCGCCGTATTGAAAATGCATTTCATGAAAACAACATTTATCTAAATTTAATGACTACTGTAATATATTATTCTGTCACAAATTTATTCACCACTCTGCTTTTCTTCCTACTTTGTATCGCTACTATATTTCGTGAGGCAATCAGCAATACATCATATGAACCTATACCGATATTTATGTCACTCACAACTAACATTTCACACTGTTGAGCTAAAAGGCCCAGGTCTATGGAACACTGCCTACTGCTCTCAAAGCAACCCCCTCTAAATCACTACTTAGGGAAATTACTACATATACGTTGACCACTTGACTCAGCCTATGGCTCGGCAAACACTCATGCCATCCACAGTCAGAAACAGACTCGGAATCTGAGTAAGACAGGAACTCTTCGGTCGGCTGTACTGGCCTCCGTTGATTCACCCTCTTTTCACTCGGCGATTCCGACCATGCTGTACTGCCTGGTTGATGGTTTAAAGAGGAAGATTGCCGGAGGTTAGCAGCAGATTTCGATGCAATACACATATCCAGCCAACGCCATTTTATAACTGGCCCTGGTACACTGAACGGTCATCGGCGACCTCAACTTTTCCGGGTCGGATCGCTCGGACAAATTTAGAACCAATTCCCTGTCGCCAGCGAGAAGTGATGCTGTGCTGCGCATGTGTCTGTCGTATCGCTTGTTCCGTTTTGTTGCAAACTTCCCCTCCATCTCCGAGGTCAGATTGTATGCTTGCTGTATATGTTGCCGCCAATTTTGCACATACTGTTATCTAGGTTGGACATTGAACTCGTCATGGAGGTTGAACATAATGTTAATGGGAAGGCGAGGTGAATGCCCAAACGGTAAATAGAACGGGGGTACCAGTTGCATCATATTTGGTGCAGTTGTATGCATGGAATAGTTTATTGATGTTATCTTTCCCGTTCTTCTTGTACTGCTGTGACAGAGTTAGCATCATTCCCAGGATGATGCGGTTAAACCTTTCGGCCTTCCCATTACACTCTGGTTGATATGGTGTTTTTCGGAAGCGGACAACGCCACTCACTCAACAGGTTGTTGTCGAATCCTTTCTCTCGGTCGTGTAGGATCCTGCGAGGAAAAACAAACCGTGGGATAAAATCGCTGAAAATACGTTCTGCAGCTGTTCTTTCAGCGTGTGTCGATCATCTGGCAAGTACTCGAAACCACTCTTGAATTGTTCATGATGTTGAGAATCAATATAGATCAGTTCAAATGCTGAGGATGTTACAATCGGCTTGAGAGGAGGTCTGGTAGTCAAGGCAGCTGCACTTAATATTTACATGACACTTAATGTCTCTCGCCATGCGGGGCCAGAATCTGTCCCTGGCTAATGCTATCACTTTCTCAGCTCCTCGGGGAGGACAATCTATGTTCTCTCAGTTCCACCGACAAGAATGCGCTTTCTGACCTGGATGCAATCCACGTTGAGCTGAAACTTGCCCAACTCTCTCCTATTAGCTCTGCCTGTGTTTTCACAATAACCTGCGTGGTTATTGTCGGCAGGGAGGCTTTGCATGATACCTCAGGATCTTCCAGTAGGAATGAATCATCTGTCATTGATGCAATCAGCATGTTTGCTTTTTTTTCGCAGTGACGTTCACGTTGTCAACAATTACTGTAGCCTGCACTACAGTGTTAGGGTTTCTGAATGCTGTTGCATCGCCTGGTAGATGTCCATTATCATGCGTGATAATCCGTCCGCATCTGTAATTTTCCTCCCAGGTTTGGCTTATGTACCCATCTATTTCCGGCTGCTGTCCTGTTTCGCGGTGGTCAAAATGTACGCCAGGAGATTATTATCCCTGTATACAGTGAATCCAGGTGCGTAGTACAGATAATCTCTGAAACGCTCAGACACGGTCCACTGCAGTATTCCAGAGTGAAGATGATATTTCGGTTCAGCTGGGCTGAGGGCCCTGGAATAATACACGATGACAGACAATTTACCGTTTTCCGACTGGTAGAGACATCTTCCAAGTCAATTTGGGACGCATCGACATGTATAACGAATTTTTCTTCTTGAAATCTGGGAATGCCATCACATGCTCAATGATGAGGTCATCAATCTTATCACAAAGATCCTGGTCATGATCGCCTGTCCATTCGATCTTATGACCAGAGCTCGCTTGATTGTTGCTTGTGGCTTTCTTCGTTCTCTTACTGTTTCTTTCCTCTTTCTTTTTCAGGAGATCATACAGTCACTTGGCACGGCGAGAGAAGTTTGACAGGTACTTTTTATAGTACCCCGGTATCCTGTACCAGGCGGCTTTTCATTAAGTTTGAGCACTACCGCCTTCTCTGTCGGATCAATCTTGTACCCAGCTTTGGACACAAAATGTTCCAAATAGCGGATCTGTCGACGAAATGGTCCGGTCTATACACAGGGATAAACTTATAGCTTTCTTACGGTCACACACCATGGGACTTGAGTGTGATGAACGACTCTTCCTGATTCACTCTTTCTCAAGTCAATGAGATAGTTTTTTGTCTTTTGCTATAGTGGTCATGTCCCAGAGATGTAATTTTGCTGGTAGCTGATCTGTACCTCTAATATTCAGTTGGGGGTCAAATATGCACCCAAAGTCATCCCTAGCAAATGAATCTGATTCCTCAAATATTTTCTGAAATACTTCCTGTTTCTGCTCTGCAATCAAATCACTCATGTTCGCCAAGTTCACCGATGGATTCCAGAGTACATAGTTCTCGCCCTTGTTTTCTTGCTTAACTTCTTCATGTTGCACTGGACTATTCACAGGGATAACCGAACACGCTGCATACAAAGTTCTGAAGGAACACCAACTCTTCAGGCTTAGGTCATGTGGAGTTGAGACACAAACATGAACCGACACTCGAATGCCTCTATCTAAGGTGAATCCATCCGGTCCATCTGGGCGGGGCCTTTCGATATTTGGTTCAAACAACGCTTCTGTACTCACATTTAGATCTGGAAGAACATTTCAGATATACTGTTCACTAGAAGGAACTCTGTAGCTTCCTCTGCCTGTAGAGACGTCGAGATGTTCAAACGTATGTTTTTTTCTGATATCAAAAACTATCAGCGTTTGCTCACTCGCAGTTGACAGTCCAAATTAGATTAACTTCAGCATGGCACTTCGATCTTAACTGCACTGTCGAGATAATGCTCTGTAACATTGTATATCCAACAAAAGGCTGAAACTTATCTTCGATATCTGTGACAAGAAATGGGACCGTCAGCTGTTCGTCCCCCCCATTTATCAGCAGGAAATCGACCGGAATCCTAGGAATGGGATGATGATCCCATGTGATGCAGTGATGCTCAGGTTACTCTCACCAAGATCAGACGTCAGTCTCACTCCACCATCAGGTAAGTAGCTTTTTACCCAAAGGCGGTAGTAGGCACACCTTAGCTCCCGTGTCCCACAGGGCTTCAGTTCTCACGCCATTCAATGAACACAGCTGTTCGCATCTGTTTCTCCTCAATCTGCTGTATCGCGTTACACAACGGCTGATGAGTTTTCCGGTGTGCCAATTGACAGCTATAAGAACTGAAAAGAGCACTGCAAAACCGACTCCAAATGTTGACCACACTGGACAGAGTGTTGTTGATGGGACACCGATTGCGTGTTCATCATGGTGGTGGCACGATTCCAACCTTTTCTCCAGGTTCATGAATATTAATTAGCACGCGTCATCAATATATGTGTACGTCGTCGAATCGAGATGAAACCCGCGGGAAATGGGATCGGCTAGAAGCCGGTCACTTGGATCCTGACGTCATTAAAATCTGTGCACATCATATGAATATGCATGAGAACAACCAAGCTAGAGAACAACATGTGCGCACTGTGACTCACAGTGTGAGGTGAACATGTGCTTTGCTTGAATATGTATGACGGTTCAGCGTAAATCAATAAATGTGTAGTTTACTCAGAAAAGCGTCATCACGTGGTTTCAACCGTGGGAATTACGAAAATGGATCCAAACAGGCATAGTTGGTTGCCAGATAACTTCAATTTATTGCCTTCCAGACGAGGATGGGTCAAATCATGGAGGTATTTATCATATGATATTATGAGGAATGAAATGACAGGCCTCTGGATTGAAATGACAGGCCTCATGATTGAAATGACAGGCCTGCCTTATATCTGATAGGATGTTAGGATGGTCTCACTTTTGTGGTCATTATTCCTAGGTTGTAAACCATATGATAATGAGGAATGAAATGACAGGCCTCTGGATTGAAATGACAGGCCTGCCTTATATCTGATAGGATGTTCTCACGTGGTATGATAATGTCAGGCCTCTGGATTGAAATGACAGGCCTGCCTTATATTTGATAGGATGTTAGGATGGTCTCACTTTTGTGGTCATTATTCCTAGGTTGTACACCATATCATAATGAGGAATGAAATGACAGGCCTCTGAATTGAAATGACAGGCCTCATGATTGAAATGACAGCCCTGCCTTATATGTGATAGGATGTTAGGATGGTCTCACTTTTGTGGTCATTATTCCTAGGTTGTACACCATATCATAATGAGGAATGAAATGACAGGCCTCTAGATTGAAATGACAGGCCTCAGTATTGAAATCACAGGCCTGCCTTATATCTGATCGGATGGTCTCACTTTTGTGGTCATTATTCCTGGGTTGTACACCATATCATAATGAGTAATCAAATGACAGGCGTCTGGATTGAAATGACAGGCCTCATGATTGAAATGACAGGCCTGCCTTATATTTGATAGGATGTTAGGATGGTCTCACGTTTGTGGTCATTATTCCTGGATTGTACACCATATGATAATGAGGAATGAAATGACAGGCCTCAGTATTGAAATGACAGCCCTGCCTTATATCTGATAGGATGTTAGGATGGTCTCACTTTTGTGGTCATTATTCCTAGGCTGTAAACCATATCATAATGAAGAATGGAATGACAGGCCACTGGATTGAAATGACAGGCCTCATGATTGAAATGACAGGCCTCTGGATTGAAATGACAGGCCTGCCTTATATCTGATAGGATGTTAGGATGGTCTCACTTTTGTGGTCATTATTCCTAGGTTGTACACCATATGATAATGAGGAATGAAATGACAGGCCTCTGAATTGAAATGACAGGCCTCATGATTGAAATGACAGGCCTGCCTTATATGTGATAGGATGTTAGGATGGTCTCACTTTTGTGGTCATTATTCCTAGGTTGTACACCATATCATAATGAGGAATGAAATGACAGGCCTCTGGATTGAAATGACAGGCCTCAGTATTGAAATGACAGGCCTGCCTTATATCTGATAGGATGTTAGGATGGTCTCACGTTTGTGGTCATTATTCCTGGATTGTACACCATATGATAATGAGAAATGAAATGACAGGCCTCTGGATTGAAATGGCAGGCCTGCCTTATATCTGATAGGATGTTAGGATGGTCTCACTTTTGTGGTCATTATTCCTGGGTTGTACACCATATCATAATGAGGAATGAAATGACAGGCCTCTGGATTGAAATGACAGGCCTCATGATTGAAATGACAGGCCTGCCTTATATCTGATAGGATGTTAGGATGGTCTCACGTTTGTGGTCATTATTCCTGGATTGTACACCATATGATAATGAGAAATGAAATGACAGGCCTCTGGATTGAAATGACAGGCCTGCCTTATATGTGATAGGATGTTAGGATGGTCTCACTTTGTGGTCATTATTCCTAGGTTGTAAACCATATCATAATGAGGAATGAAATGACAGGCCTCTGGATTGAAATGACAGGCCTCATGATTGAATTGACAGGCCTCTGGATTGAAATGACAGGCCTGCCTTATATCTGATAGGATGTTAGGATGGTCTCACTTTTGTGGTCATTATTACTGGGTTGTACACCATATGATAATGAGGAATGAAATGAAAGGCCTCTGGATTGAAATGACAGGCCTGCCTTATATCCAATAGGATGTTAGGATGGTCTCACTTTTGTGGTCATTATTTCTGGGTTGTACACCATATGATAATCAGGAATGAAATGACAGGCCTCTGGATTGAAATGACAGACTTCAGACTTCTTTATTTAGCTAATCACAGCGCCCAACAGATTGAGCAGAACAATTACAGTACAGTAATGATTAGAATGATTCACCGTATTGAAACCAAATCAGCACCCCCCTCCCCACAGCAGCCAGGCCTCTGGATTGAAATGACAGGCCTGCCTTATATCTGATAGGATGTTAGGATGGTCTCACTTTTGTGGTCATTATTCCTGGGTTGTACACCATATGATAATGAGGAATGAAATGACAGGCCTCTGAATTGAAATGACAGGCCTCATGATTGAAATGACAGGCCTGCCTTATATGTGATAGGATGTTAGGATGGTCTCACTTTTGTGGTCATTATTCCTAGGTTGTACACCATATCATAATGAGGAATGAAATGACAGGCCTCTGGATTGAAATGACAGGCCTCAGTATTGAAATGACAGGCCTGCCTTATATCTGATAGGATGTTAGGATGGTCTCACGTTTGTGGTCATTATTCCTGGATTGTACACCATATCATAATGAGAAATGAAATGACAGGCCTCTGGATTGAAATGACAGGCTTGCCTTATATCTGATAGGATGTTATGATGGTCTCAATTTTGTGGTCATTATTCCTGGGTTGTACACCATATCATAATGAGGAATGAAATGACAGCCCTCTGGGTTGAAATGACAGGCCTCAGTATTGAAATCACAGGCCTGCCTTATATCTGATAGGATGGTCTCACTTTTGTGGTCATTATTCCTGGGTTGTACACCATATCATAATGAGTAATGAAATGACAGGCCTCTGGATTGAAATGACAGGCCTGCCTTATATCTGATAGGATGTTAGGATGGTCTCACTTTTGTGGTCATTATTCCTAGGTTGTAAACCATATCATAATGAGGAATGAAATGACAGGCCTCTGGATTGAAATGACAGGCCTGCCTTATATGTGATAGGATGTTAGGATGGTCTCACTTTTGGGGTCATTATTCCTGGGTTGTACACCATATGATAATGAGGAATGAAATGACAGGCCTCTGGATTGAAATGACCATGATGACAGGCCTCATGATTGAAATGACAGGCCTGCTTTATATCTGATACGATGTTAGGATGGTCTCACATTTGTGGTCATTATTCCTAGGTTGTACACCATATGATAATGAGGAATGAAATGACAGGCCTCTGGATTGAAATGACAGGCCTCATGATTGAAATGACAGGCCTGCCTTATATCTGATAGGATGTTAGGATGGTCTCACTTTTGTGGTCATTATTACTGGGTTGTACACCATATGATAATGAGGAATGAAATGACAGGCCTCTGGATTGAAATGACGGGCCTCATGATTGAAATGGCATGCCTGCCTTATATCTGATAGGATGTTAGCATCGTCTCACTTTTGTGGTCATTATTCCTGGGTTGTACACCATATGATAATGAGGAATGAAATGACAGGCCTCTGGATTGAAATGACAGGCCTCTGGATTGAAATGACAGGCCTGTCTTATATCTGACAGGATGTTAGGATGGTCTCATCTTTGTGGTCATTATTCCTAGGTGGTACACCATATCATAATGAGGAATGAAATGACAGGCCTCGGGATTGAAATGACAGGCCTCTGGATTGAAATGACAGGCCTCTGGATTGAAATGACAGGCCTGTCTTATATCTGACAGGATGTTAGGATGGTCTCATCTTTGTGGTCATTATTCCTAGGTTGTACACCATATCATAATGAGGAATGAAATGACAGGCCTCGGGATTGAAATGACAGGCCTTCCTTATATCTGGTAGGATGCTCTGTCAGGATCTCCTCTTTGTGGTCATTTATTCCTAGGTTGTAAGACATATCATAATGAGGAATTTAGTGGCAGCTGGGCCTCAAAATTGAAATGATAGGCCCGATGTTTGAATTGACAGACATGCCTTACATCCAGCAGGATGTTGGGACTCAGTAATAAGGAGCTGCTGTTAGGTTACTAAAACAAGCAAACTATTGTTGATGGTATTGGAGACTACACTAATTCAGGATTTACATCCAGCAGAATTTTGGGGCTCAGTTATGGAGCTGCTGTTAAGTTACTAAAACAAGCAAATTATTGTTGAGGGTATTGGGGACTACACCAATTTGGATCTTAAATGTTCCTCTTTGTCTGGTGGATTTATGAGCTGGGGATGGTTCATGATGATGTTATGCCAGGGTCGCTGCATTAATACCTAGTAATCCCTTAGTCTGAGAGGGTGATTTGAATGGATAATATGTTTCGGATTTCATCAGTAGTCTGGGGCTTGTTGTCCACAAGAGAACATAACTGTGAACAAACGATACTTATGTAACATATTTTCCTCTCTCCTCACAAGTCTTCTCCACAAGTATTGTAGTCGTCTCCCAGTTGATGGAGAGCCTTGTCATCATCATCCATGCTGTCAGTATCAACCAGTATCCAGATAGGGAAGGTGTCTCTCAGTTTGACTCTCATCAGTCATCTCAGCAATGACGCAGCAAAATTTGCTCTTTGCTCAGATGGTTTCTCATAATAATACAAGTACGACTATAGATATGCCAGTGGGACCTTGCTGTCAAGTCCACATTACATATTTTTAATGGATTGTTTCTATCTTTTTTCATCCCATGGAAACTAATTCACATTGATTGTGTTCTTTTTGTAAATCTAAGTTAAACATGTTAAAGGCTGATTCATCAGGATTATTCTCTTATTCAGCAAAATACTGTATTGGCAGCTTCAAATGAAGACTGTGGAGATGACTAACTTCATGTTCTCGCTGTATTTTAGAGATATGGTAATAGGCATAATTCATCTACCCGTTTTCATTAGATTTTGTACTCCTCAGTAATATTTGCTTTTCAGATAATCCAATTAATTAGGCTATATACCCTAGCATGGGTGACCAGTTTTCAGAAATGGTTAGACCATTTATCAGGTTTATGTTCTTGTCTTTCATGTCACTCTCGATACTCTTCTACTGGTCCTGTCTTCATGTAATTTGAACCACATTTTGTATGACAAATTATTGCTTTGTTCTGAAATATACATGTAACATTTGCAGGCCTTCAATTATGTCCTATATGTCCTCTATTTTTTTAGTTGTCCCATATTTTCCTATATTTCTGAAAAATGTCCTATATTTTCTATATTTTTGCCCCGAGTCTCTTTCAAATTATTAAATTACTTCAGGGGTTATTCTAGCCCAAAATTTATAATATACTCAATTTTCGAAAAGAGATGAACTCATTTTTTTTGCGCGCCAGTCTATAAACTCGATATTTCAGACTTTTTCATAGGTTAAAGACATGAAACTCAATATTTTCAGACTTTTTCATAGTAAAAGATATGAAACTCAATATTTCAAACATTATATTCAAGTTTGTCATGGATACTGTAATTATGATGCACACTAAAAGAATAGATACTGAAGATGCTGAATTGTATGTACTTTATTTCTCCATTCTTTTGAACCACCAGTGTGGTTTTACTATGCAACTCATAATAAGAGTGTTGGACAGAGGAACTTACAACAAAAGGACATGCTAAACCCCCCCCCCTTCCCCCAAAACACACACACTGTCCAAAAAATATTCAATAGCAATGATGCTGATGTCAGACCAATTGTGGAGGTTATGCCTCAGAATGAATAATAGCGAAATATCTCTCGGGCTCAAATTATTGTGGAGTATATATCAATATGCAGAAAGATTCTGGACTTTACAAACCTTGAAATGATGCAAGCATGCGATTTCACAGAACATACTCAGTTTCATCTGGATTAATTGAGCGGATTCCATCGCTATTTTCCTTTTCAAGTACAAATATACTTGTTTGTTGAAATATATGTGAAGATAAAAAAATTATTAGGGGTCTTTTATATATGTCTCAGTGGAGGGATTCATGAAACCATACACTTCAAAAGACTGATATGGTACTGGTATCGAAAGTAACTATGTAATTGTGCTCTTCATTTTCCAATGGTTAAATTTAGCGTACATTTCTGAAAAGAAATTCTGATTTTCATTCGTGCATACATGTACTTCATGCATGTTCCCGAAGAACAAGTAAAACAAATGTTGATCAGTTGATAAAAGTTTATTAATAATAATTAACGCAACCATGACAGATTCACACAATTAAACGTAAATGTACAAAAAACAAAATACAATAACTTGAAGGGGCTAGCCGTGTTGGTTCACTTTTTTGAGGACCAACAACCACCACAGCTACCTGTATAATTGCTTTGAAATGGGCCATTTGGGAAAGGTGCTGTTGACATTTCCCCTGCACACATTTTTCACTGCAGACATTGCCCTCTTTCGGACATTTCCCCCTTCCTGTATTTTTGTACTATGAATTTGTATGAATTTGTGGAAATATTGACAAAAACAATTTATCTTATTTTATATTATTTTCTATAATTTGGCATGATTAAAGAATACATAGCAGAAGTTAGTATATCACAAGGACATAGTGATGAATATTTGGATACTTAATTGTTCATCTTAATTTAACATAAATATTTAGTTATATTGATAAAATACATTAAAACATATTATAAATCTACATAAATAATAGCCATCACATACTACATAGGCAAATGTTATTTAGCTATACACAGGGGGACAAAATGCATTCATCTCAATCGGATGCTGTGTCCCATGGCTTGCAGGGTTTGTGGCAATGCTATTATCAGAAGTAATAAAATAATAGAAAAGTGATCATCAAGATTGCTTTTATTATTATAACTTTGTTAAAAATGTTTACTAAATCATACAAATCTTGTTAGCAGCATTTTAAGAATATATACGGAGGCTGAAATCATGTTCGATTACTCAGCTTATTGAACATAATAAAAAATGATTTTAAACAAAAGATTGTCACCCACCATTGTCCGATAATTGTAAGCTAGTGACAAGAGGATCTCTTTGTCCATTATTACTAAGAACAAGCGATGGATTTGTAATTTTGTTTGCAGAATTTCGAATTTGAGCGAAAAAGATCGAGAAAGGGACACTGGAAAAACACCAAGATATTATCTTTCTAAGTTTCAGGAGTTTCAAGATTTCTAGAAACTGTAATTGATGTCGGTTGTCAGTTGTCGGTTGCACGTGTCATCATTGGGTACTGGAAGCGAAGACAAATCTCTGACACTTTGGCATGAGCTATATGAAACATACTTAAGATTTTATAATTAGGAGCGAATGCTAATTCTGTTCTGTTTACTGGGCTAGTTTGAGATATCTCTTTTAAGACACCATGCTCGAAAATATTAAAATGGTGCAAAACTTAATACTGAAGGGATCCGGTCCATGCAGTAATGTTGAAACTTTGAAAGCGTCAGAATCCCTTGGATCAAAACACACAGCAGTCTATAGTTGTCGAGTTGTGAGGTTGTGTCACAAGAGTGACGTCCCTTCGTACGAAACGGTGAGGCAGTTTACTTGCAACGGCATGGACTAAAGTAAACTGATTTAAAATTTGAATAAATACGTTTTAATTTGGAATCATTTGAACTCCTTGATATAGAAGATGAAGGTATGGATATTCTCTATTGTCAATTTATAGAATATGCCCCACCGTAGTATCCGCCGATGACTCTTGTGATGCAACGTCACAACTTGGGAATACCATATTAATTTGAAGCGTAACTTGGATTTTCGAATCGGACCGAAAAAGGTATCTTGCACAGCTAGGTCCCATGTGGGACCTGTGTACCAAATTTCAGAGAGATCCATGAAGCAGTTCCTGAGAATTCACGATAAGAATTTTTCAAGTGAAAATTCAAGCTGGCCACCTGGCGGCCATATTGGATTTTTGAATGGGACCAAAAATGGTATCTTGCACAACTGGACCCCAAGGGGAACCTGTGTGCCAAGTTTGAGAAAGATCCATGCAGTAGTTCCTGAGAAATCGCGATAACAAGAATTGTTTATGGACGGACTGAAGACGGAGGACGGACGGACGGACGGTATGACGGATGGACGAAAATTGATTTGATGGTGATCTGGTGATGGTGGGCTAAAAAAGGAAGAAAAAACTACATGAAATGGTTATCCAGTAGACCCTACCTCCCCCCCCCCCTACAGCCATTAAAAATATGAATGACAGTATACTCCCCCATCCATCAAGCCGCTGCATTTAGTAATGTCAGAAGTTTATAAAATATCTGTATTTTAATCTGTACTTCTGGTAATATAGATACACAGATACACTCCACCTTTGTGTCTGAAGTCGTAATCATGAAGCCTGTCATGTCATTCCTCATTATGATATGGTACGTACAACCTAGGAATAATGACCACAAAAGTGAGACCATCCTAACATCCTATCAGATATAAGGCAGGCCAGTCATTTCAATACTGAGGCCTGTCATTTTAATCCTGAGGCCTGTCATTTCATTCCTCATTATGATATGGTGTACAACCTAGGAATAATGACCACAAAAGTGACACCATCCTAACATCCTATCACATATAAGGCAGGCCTGTCATTTCAATCATGAGGCCTGTCATTTCAATCCAGAGGCCTGTCATTTCATTCCTCATTATCATATGGTGTACAACCTAGGAATAATGACCACAAAAGTGACACCATCCTAACACATATAAGGCAGGCTTGTCATTTCAATCATGAGGCCTGTCATTTCAATCCAGAGGCCTGTCATTTCATTCCTCATTATCATATGGTGTACAACCTAGGAATAATGACCACAAAAGGCCTAACATCCTATCACATATAAGGCAGGCCTGTCATTTCAATCCAGAGGCCTGTCATTTCATTCCTCATTATCATATGGTGTACAACCTAGGAATAATGACCACAAAAGTGACACTATCCTATCAGATATAAGGCAGGCATGTCATTTCAATATACTGAGGCCTGCCATTTCAATCCAGAGGCCTGTCATTTCATCCCTCGTTATGATGTGGTGTACAACCTAGGAATAATGACCACAAAAGTGAGACCATCCTAACATCCTATCAGATATAATGCAGGCCAGTCATTTCAATACTGAGGCCTGTCATTTTAATCCTGAGGCCTCTCATTTCATTCCTCATTATGATATGTTGTACAACCTAGGAATAATGACCACAAAAGTGAGACCATCCTAACATCCTATCAGATATAATGCAGGCCAGTCATTTCAATACTGAGGCCTGTCATTTCAATCCAGAGGCCTGTCATTTCATTCCTCATTATCATATGGTGTACAACCCAGGAATAATCATGACCACAAAAGTGAGACCATCCTAACATCCTATCAGATATAATGCAGGCCAGTCATTTCAATACTGAGGCATGTCATTTTAATCCCGAGGCCTGTCATTTCATTCCTCATTATGATATGGTGTATAACCTAGGAATAATGACCACAATGATGAGACCCTGACATAACACCCTGCCAGATATAAAGCAGGCCTGTCATTTCAATACTGAGGCCTGTCACTTCAATTATGATATGGTGTACAACCTAAGAATAATGAGCACAAAGAGGAGACCCTGTCCTAACATCTTGCCAGAATTAGGCCGACCTGTCATACTGATGCCTGTCATTTCAATACTGAGGCCTGTCATTTCAAACCCGAGGCCTTTGGATTCTTTTGGGTGCGATACATGTGCTTGCATTAAGTTTTTCTTGAGTATATGTCTATATCGACCTGCACATACATCACGTTGAATTGTTCCGTTTGAATGGATTTTACTGACTGAGTCATCATACATCTCAAATACTACACATAATGTGTACCACCTACTTGGATGTCCTCTGATGGTTTTTGGCTTTGGCAGCCACTTTGCTTGTTTTTCCTATTGGGTTATCTCCCTTTCCTAGGTTAAGAGATAGGGATTTCCTTTAAAAGCCTTCTAGCTGAGAATTTTGCACACCATGCAACATCCATCCAATTTGAAAAATTTTGATAGACATTGTGATTATCTGTGAACAATTAGAATATAAGATAAAGTTAAATACTATTTATATGAATTATTCATGAATATGCTTCAAAACTAGGGCTATTCTCTATGATTTTTGGGTTATCAAATTGAGCATGGGTCAGTCCAATTAACGTTGTCTACAGCCAAAAAATGCACACCAACCTGTATTTTTTCTTTGTTTTTTTTCTCATATTGCACAATTATGAATGCAACAACATTCAAAATGTTAATTACTTTCATTTACCACCTGCGGACATCGTTAAAAGGTGTGGTATAGATATTTTGTAAATCTTGAATTACGTAATGCCAGGGGTGTTTAGTACAGCAAAACAATATAACTCGAACTCGTCCAGCATGAAATCGTACATTCAGACGCTGTGACATTGCCCCGACTCTAGCATACTGTGATCAGCGGTCCTGGAATTATTGCCCCGCCGTTCCGCCACCCATGTATCATACTTCTCCTTCCCGCCACTCAGAGAAAATTCATAGCAAGTATCGTGATACATTTATGCTGTATACCAAGTTTCCTATAGAATACTTAAATGGTATCAGAGATATGCATCATTAAAGATTTTGCATGGATTAAAGATGGCCGCCAGGGATTTCACCAAATAAGGGAAACTGGTTTGGTGATTCCATTGAAGTTTCTTGATGCATCGATGATCTATACCAAGATTGAATCCGCACAGTTTGGTGCCTAGGTGAGTCATTTTAAAGATATCTTGGCAACGAGAAATCTGTGATGGTTTCGCATAAATTAAACATGGCCACTGGGTCAGGAGGTCAGAAACTGTAACCTGAGTCATGGTAACCCGATTCACGCTATCTATCTCCCTGTTGCTATATAGGGGCACTGAAGTATTATGTACGCAGTATGCTGGGTTGAATTTTGCATATGGTAGGGAGAAAGGGGGTGAAAAATTCAAATTTTTTGTGTAAGTAATACTTATTTGGTCCCATATCAAGTTCAATATTGCATATATATTTTGCTATAGATGTACTTTGTTTAATCAATGTTTCAAAGAGAAATCTCATTTGAGCTATAGTGGTCTGGGGGTCATGTCCTTTTTTTTTAACTAAACATGATAGAAAGCAGCATATTATCCAAATACATGTACATTTAGAATAATCATAAAGCTTTGTTCATATATTACTATTGTTGCATACTCTGTTTTGAGTAAAGTTTTGTCTCAACATTTAGCCCCGGACAAACTGATGTAACCGGAGTCACAGTAACCAGAGTCCTGCTATCTTCTTTAATTATTTCCCTGTTACTATTATATTTCAGGTTCAATATCGCACATTTTCGTATGGATGTACTTTATTAAGAAAGTTCGATGAATTCTCTCAAATAAGTACTTGTACTATATAGAAACTCAAAGCACATTTCTGTTGCTCAATGTTATTGCATGAACATTGGGGAAAATGAATAAATGATTAACCTGAAATCTTTCTACACTGTGTCTTACGTAGGTTTCACTGCTTGCTTGTTTATATTGATTTACTGAATAATGATCATGTTTTTGTGGTGGATGGACCATTATCTTCACCTGTTTTAACCCTATAATGCCTGACATTATTTCCAGGTATAACGAATGGGAAGTATTAGCATTTTCTGACAAGTTTATGTGCTTTTGTTGATAATTTGTGTTGATTAGACCGCTCACAGCGTTATTTGGAGTTCTGCTGAATGTACACATATGTGTACAATATAGGCATTCATAGTGAGGATTGT
The DNA here is from genome assembly GCA_036873755.1 of Hanleya hanleyi. Lineage (NCBI taxonomy): Eukaryota > Metazoa > Mollusca > Polyplacophora > Lepidopleurida > Hanleyidae > Hanleya > Hanleya hanleyi. The sequence continues at coordinate 48,197 of JAVTVY010027835.1, forward strand.
TAGGTTTGAAATTGTACACGTGTGTGTACAATAGACATCGCAATGTACCCTCACTCACTACATATACAAACATGTATGTACGCAAGAACCTACCTGTACCCTCACGCACTACAGTAACATATACATACATGTACATAAGAACCTATCTGTACCCTCACTCACTACATAAGAACCTACCTGGAAGTGAGTGAGGGTACACTACAGGGTGTGTTAATAGGGTGATGTTGAGTTTAGGAGATAGCGGGTGGGGCATATATCTGAGGAGTAGAAGTTCAAAATGGGAGTATTTTACTCAAATATAGGTCATTTCAGTTTTTGGCATGTTTTCAAATTTGCAAACCATTTTTAAAGAGGTAGTAGCGTCATTTAAAAAATATTCAGCAAATAACATATTTCAATAAAAGTTATTTAGTAGTTGAGATCAACTATGGTGAACGTTTTTCTGTGACCTCATTTTTTAATATCACGGGCATTGAAATCATACTTCTGGCATTCTCTGAAAAACGTGACAGCACCTGCACTTGGCCCTAGTGCCTGAGATGACGTCACAAAACACGCATTGGCATTCCGGGCGTGATGCTTTGCAACGTCATACTGGATCTTAGAACTTTTATTGTACTGTGACGGCTTCTAACGTGACGTCATGGACACATGGTCACGTTATCCGACGTCATCTAAGTCCTTTCCCATTTTCATGTTGTTTACTAGACTGAACTGAGGAATCTGACAACATTGGCCGCTATAAGAAATACGAGGCTTCACGACTCGATAATCTTTTGGCAAATGTTGCGAGTGATCATGCTGTTCAGTTTACCCAAAGAATTAAAATCACGCTACTACCTCTTAACGAAGGTCATATTGTTTCTCCGTCTTATAAAATCATGGGTTTCTTTAGTTGTTGTCATAACTCCTAGTATTTCAGTCATAAAACATACAAAGTTTGGGATTGACATTGAGTTTTTAATTCAATTTTGCCCTGGATTAGCATTGGCACAAAAAATGACTTAATCCATGTCCCCGGATTAGTGAATTCATATGAATGTTTTATTAAGTAAGCTTTCGTACTCTATGGGGTTATGAGATGCGAGCCATGCTTTAGGTTAGAAGGAGCCCCTAAGGGTCGGGATTCATCCCTTGGATTAGCATCTTCACGACGTCGCGGTTTCTATTTGTGAGCCAAAGGCGAACCCTTGACCAACTTGCATAGCAAACCGCGTTCCGCCCACACTCCAGTTACGTGACCTAGAAAAACTGCGCTGATGGTATATAATACGTTTGGGTTTTACTTTCGCTGCTAAACTATTCGCTGATACTGAATGTAAAATATTTAACACCCTACTGAATCAACAAGTATGATTATAGGTGAAAACCGCCGGTCACGTGTCAAATCACAGTCAATGGTAGGTCTTTCGGTGCTTTCGTTATCAAGCGTGGGCGAGTATCTGACCAGACGACAGTGACCACAGCCGAAAATGAACGATTTTCAGCATATCGATGACAGGTATGGTTACTGGTGTCCAGTCATTTTTTGAAGGAGAGATATCGTACTATGTTGTCACCAAATGTAGGGTTATTACTATTTCAAGTTAACAAAAATTTTAAACATTTTTGCGGCGAGAGGTGTTTTTAGGTGTTGGTAGACAGTCCATGGTAGGTATTAGCATCGAATTATAGTGTGAGGAAATGAGCACAAAATGAACACGTGGGAACTTACTACCTGCCTCATGTATCACTGACTCATTCATCTCTCGATTCCTTCCACTTGTGTGTGTTTAAGAGGAATATGAACCATTAATAGTATATTCTCTGTCTGTCTGATATTACGACAGTCCATTGTATCATCATCGGACCGATCGACAGTCCATTGTAGGTCAACATGTACTTGTGAATGATGCACAGAGAGCATATCGTCTGATCTAATGATTCGCCAAATGGACTGTCGCCAAGACAAATGGTAGCTACCATGGACTGTCGACATATCTGATATATAATCATATGTTGCCTCATTATAACATTGCAGCTGTTATGCGGCTTCAATGTGAAGTGATCCAACCTACAGTTCATGGTCGCATGACAAATGGACTGGTGCATTCACCTATAATCATACTCGTCGATTCAGTAGGGTGTTTAATCCAAGCACGCATAACAATAAAATATTAATGGATAGACCAGTGAAATTTTATAGAAATCTGTGCGTTTCAACCCAGTTCAAGTCCTTCACTTCAGTGGGAAGGTGAAGTCGGATACACTGACATCGCGGGCCGCCTTTAAAGCTTCGGTGTTTCCTACCTTTGCCTGGCTTGTTGGATGTTTGATGAATGGGTTTATTTTCTCTTCAAATAGATTTTGTTTTAAACTATGTTTCCTTTATATTTATTAATGTTCATGGTTGTTGAAAAGGTGCAAGTTCATCTGTCACTGGATATCGCACAAGCTATGGCGTTTTCGAATCTGTTGTCAGGGTCGCCATGGTCGCGGTGCTTAAGTGATCTGATTGGTCAATATGCGCAGGATGCCGCTGTGTGTCGTTGATTCCGATACACTGCCCAAGCGGACCAGGGGTTATATCTATCATACAGATAGAGATACCCCTGGTTTTAGCGAGGATGTTGGATTAGTGACAGCTTCTTAAAGAATGTTTTATGATGAAAGCTATTGGAATATATGTGGGCTATAGGCTAAATTATAATTATTTAGCTACATCTCTACCAAACAGTGTATATAGACAGACCTGAAAAATATATCCAGAAACTGTTTTTGTCAATTCTGGCAACTCCATGTTTTACATACTAAAACATCATGATCAAATACTAAGATACAAATTCAAGGACTTCCCAAGCAGTTGAAACATACTGAATATTGATGAGGGCTAAATTGCAGTGTACCGTTAAGATATTTACAATGAAAAAAACAGAATGGTGTTCATGCATATGGAACAGTATTAGCTATATTAATTGTCTTCTTGATTCCACTCCAGAAAAGGTGGGGACATGGGCCCCATGGCAGACCCCTACATTTTGTACCCCCCCCCGCGCTTTATATAAATCAACATTGATTTATATAAAGCATGCGGTTATATATAGAGACCCCGTATTTCGACACTTCACCCTAGCCTAGGCTAATACCACCGCCCACACCCCCCAAAACTCTTGTTTTGCGGGCCTGTGGGTAGGCCTATGGCCATACAGTTTGGTTGTCTTCTTTGAAGTTGTTTTGGATGTAAAAAGATAAAAACTTTGTTAGGAAACGCCAAACGAAAGATGAGGATGATTCAACTGTCCGACACGTGCGTGTGACCCACTTCTGTTGACACGACAGGCCAAGAGATACAGCTCATAAATATTCATATCCTCAGCGCACATACTGATGACGTCAGGATCGAAATGACCGGCTTATAGCCGATCCCGCGGGAAATACAGCGGTGTGCTATGGGTAGCGCATTTTAAATCTCCCACTCTAGGTATGAATGCGTTGTCAAAACAAGCTTGACCATGATCAGTGATTGGTCAGGTTGTCCGAAACAATTTGGCCATTGGCTCCCGGCATTTGCCCTAGTTTTCTTGACCACTGCATGCTACATATTGTCGTTAGTCTATGTGCAATGTGCTAGCATACAGCGCGCGTTTGTTTTAGGCTGCAGTGTTATTTTATCATTAGTTACAGTATATTTTTATATATTGCCTCAGTATACTGAGAATATGGCATCGGATGAAATTTCCAGTGAATTTGGCGATTTCTGCAAAGAATTTAAGCTGACAGAGCAAACTATGACTGAACTTGAGAGATTGGGATTTACCTATGTAGCGGCAATCAATTTATTAGATGAGGCGCTGATTAAAAAACATTTCAAAGATCTTCCGCTAGCGCAGATGCTTTTGCTGAACTCAGGGGTAAAAGCGCTTCAATCGAGGGGAACTGAAAATCACACAACAGCGGTACCTGCCCAGCAGACAGCGCAAGCTTCCCAGGTCGGCTTCGGGCGACAGGAATTACTTCAGGATCGGTTAGCAGACGGTGGATCTCTTAGTGTGAGAGAAGTAATGAATTTCTGGAATCAAACGGACCCCCCAGCAGGCGCAGGTTTACCACAGACCGAGGAAATATCTGGTAAGGATTTGATTTTTGATCCGTTTTTAATGACTCGCCTGCGTGGGGGTGTCAATGCGCCAACCAAACATTCTGTGAAAGATATTCGGGACTATATTTCGTACGTGGCGAAACTTTCAGAAGCAGAAAAAACTGACAATTATTCCATCAAAGTAGGAGACGTTGACATTAAATTAAAGGAGGGTAAAATTCCGCTGGAGAAAGTCACCGTTGCACAGTATAATGAAGGCAGCCTCAAGATATTGCGCGAAATGATTATTTCGAATCAAACAGATATACCAGGCATTTTACAGTACGTCTCCTTTTTGATCAAAATTTCTATGCTAGCCCAGCAATTCCAATGGCACTCGGTATTACGTTATGACGCAGAGTATCGCAAAAGCCAGGCGGAGTTACAGTTTAACTGGGGGGCTGACAATGCCTACTTGATGCAGTTATTACTCCGAAGTGACACTCGTCCCAAAATAAAGTAGCGGCGGGCCAATTACAAAATAAGTCCAGAAACCAAAATAGATCAATCCATCAACGGGTGTTATCATTTGTCAGAAGTGGAATTATCGTTATGGCTGTACCATGAGGAATTGCCGGTACTCGCATGTCTGCATTTCTTGTTTCGCTTCGACACATTCAGAGGTTTTTCACCGGACAAAAACATCCGGGGAAAGGGGTGATGCCACGGTGCCAAAAAACTTATCAACTTAGTGGCCATAGAGCCCACCACCGAGCCATCTCTATTGTCTAAACAAATTTCTAGATGAAAATCCATGTTACAGGATGATCCTGACAGGGAAGTTATTTTGTTTGGCCTAAAAAATGGTTTTTCTCTCATCGACAATGACTCTGAAATATCATCTACGCCGGTCGAGAGGGACAACAATAGCTCTGCTACCAGTCCTAAATTTCGTGCTGCCGTAGAAAAGCAAATTCGCGCTGAAATAGCTGCCAAAAATTATCTTGTTGTGAAAGAAAACCCACATATTGTGAGTCCACTGAGTGCGATTACGAAACCAGACGGTAATAATACACGATTTCAGCCAGCCAGAATGACAAGGGACTTAACTCTTATGCCTCGAAGGAACATTTTTCTTACCAAACGGTTAAGGATGCACTAGATATGATTCAACCAAACTGGTATCTAGCAAAAGTTGACTTGAAATCCGCCTATCGGTCGGTTGACATAGACGAGCGTAGTCAACGCCTAACGGGTCTTAAATGGACTTTTGAAGGTGATTCTGAGCCTACGTACTTAGTCGATTTGCGTTTACCTTTCGGATCAAGGAAAAGTCCATCGGTCTTCCATAGAATCACCCAGGCTGTTAGACGTATAATGGCTAAAAAGGGTATTTTCATCACAGTATATCTGGACGATTTTCTGATCGCTGCCGAGTCACGTGATGAGTGTATTAAGGCCTATAACACCCTACTGTCAGTTTTGCGGTACTTGGGCTTCCAGATCGCGTGGAATAAAGTTATTGATCCATGTCAACGGTTGATTTTCTTAGGCATAACGATTGATACTGTGCTGGGTTCAGTTAGCCTGGGCGACAACAAGGTGAAAACATTAAAGGATGTGTTACTTCAGTTTTTGAACCGTACACGGGTATCTCGTAAGCAACTCGAAAAATTGGCAGGCAAATTGAGTTGGGCAGCATTTGTTATTCCATGGGGCAGAGTACACATACGGAGTATTTTTAACATGATTACCTCCCTTAATAAACCTAAGCATAAATGCTCACTGAACACTATACGAGCAGATCTTCAATGGTGGCAGACTTATTTGTTGATAGGAAATAACACCAAACTCATTTGGGATTCTCGCCCTATTGTCTTCACTCACACAGACAGCAGCGCACAGGCCGGCGGAGCATTCTGCCAAGCTGACTGGATGTATTGTGTATGGCAGTGTGACAGGCCAGAACTAGCTATGGCTCATATCAACATTAAGGAACTTGCTATTGTTCGTGAGGCAGCTGTAAGATGGTGTGACTCGTGGCGTGACCACCGAATTGTGGTATACACCGACAATACAACTACGGCAGCTATTATAAACAAAGGATCTACGGCGTGCATTATCGCGCTAGACATTCTTAAGGAGTTATTTGTCACTGTGCTATAATTTTTCGATTCAAGCAATTCACGTACCTGGTATCCAGAACGATATTCCGGATGCAATTTCTCGTCTCCACCAGAAAGGCCAAATACAACGTTTCTTTTCATGTGTTCGCCAGTTGTGGCTCCCGTACAAAGCACCTTTCGCTTATTGGACGCCAAATCATATGTCTGATAGATCGTTCGATTTTTTGTACTTTCAGTGGTATCTACAGAAAGGTTAATTAGTGATTTGGACAGCAGAGTATACTCATTACAAGCTAACTCATATGCAGATTCAACGCCGACTGCCTATCGCTCACAATGGGCGTGTTACCTTCGGTTTTGTTCACTTATTGGGGTTAACCCCTTACCTGCATCAACCCAATTATTGTGTCGGTATGTCGCATATCTTAGCCAAACGCGCGCATTCGCTACAGTTCAGCAATATTTACATGTGATTCGCGTAACTCACGAGCTGTTAGGATTGATTAACCCGTTACAAGATAACGTTCAAGTCAAACATGTGTTACAAGGCCTTAAGAGGGTTAAAGGGACATCACAGAGACAGTTTTTACTGGTGAGGTAATTGCCATTCTGATGGCTATTAATTTTATTAAAGAAGTCCGTATATCCAGAGCGGTTATTTTAACTGACTCTTTAAGTGCCTTACAAGCCTTACTCAATTTTACTTGGAATCAGTCATCTGGTATAATATATGAAATATTACATATTCTCTCTGATATGCAAGTAAACAATATTAATGTTTACTTGACATGGATACCTGGGCATTCAGGAATACAAGGCAATGAATTGGCAGACCATCTTGCCAACCAAGCACGGTCATTTGACACTGTTTCAATTGATATCGGCCTTACCTTATCAGAAGCAATGTCTTGTTTATATCCCCATTTTAATTCGCTATGGCAAGATCTTTGGGATAATTCAGATAAAGGTCGATTTTATTATAGATTTCAACCTTCTATAAAAGGTGGTATATTAAATTTACAATCTCGTTGGGCTGAAGTACTCATGTTTCGACTTTTAGTTGGTCACATTCCACTCAATTTTTATCTTCATAAACGTAACATTCACGATAATGGTTTATGTGACTCATGTGATCTCGAAGAGACTATTAGTCATTTTTTACTTCATTGTACTCGGTATACAAACCAACGACAATTACTTTTTGACGAGCTTATACTTGCTGGTGATTTTAACCCAACTTTTGATTCTATGTTGAATCCCCCTAAAAATAGGGATAAAGTGTTTGCGGCAGTGTCTAGATTTATGATACGTACTAAGAGATTTTAATGCAAGTTTTGCAACTATTCCGTTATACTAGACACCCGCAGGTTTTTATATTGATTTTATCTTTCTGTTATAGAGTTTAGTATCTAGTCTAGGTTACTCTAATGGTACATGCATATAATTTTAAATTTTCAAAAATGAGCTGAGGAATATTAAATAATAATTTAATACATACTTTCCTATTGGTGGTTTTAATCTATCTCTGCTCGATTAAAAGAGCACATTCTAAGATATCCATGCTTCTTCTAATTAGATATTAGTGTTTGATGATACTTTTGTAGGTCATCATTCGCGGTATTTTTTCGGGAGGAGTACGGATGTTATATCAATTATTGTTTTTAATTATCCATTTCATTATCTATGCGTATGGGTGGGGAGGGGGTGAACAGTTTTGTTTTAAATAACGTCTTTGCTCGTTCTGGTTGGACATTGGTGTCTGATGATACTACGAGGTCATCGGGCACGGTCTTCATCAGGATGAGCATAGATGTTTATTCACCATACCGATTATTGTTTTGAATTATCCACCTATTCATCTTAATTATATATTGAGTTCAATCAAGTTAGTCAAAAACGAAATATGCATGTACTATATTGGCCTTTTTTAATTTAGTTGTATATTATTTTAGGGTCGTTGGTGTATTATGGTTGTTACGATTATTTCCCCTTCCGTTTATGTCTATAAATAACGCCTTTGGAGTCGGTTTTTCTATATGTTATTTTTTAATAGCATATTTAAATTAATATCTAGTCAATTATATATAATTTTCTTTTCTTATACATACATCTGTCTAGTTTCCTTATATATTTCATCCGTTATTGTTTTTAACACACCGTTTTTAACACTTTTTATTGTGTTTTTAAAATCTGTTTTATTTTTTCAACTCAATGCAATGACACTGGCGCGCATAATCCTAACGGATTGCATGCGCCATCCAAATTCAAAACTGACTGACTGACAGAGACAGAATTACAAGCGTTTAGTCCGTCATTCATAATCCAGCCGTCGTCCATTAGAGAATATCCGCGTCCATAATCCAAAGACCTATTCCATTTCCATATAACAGTATTAGCACCAAATTCAAAAAGACAAAAGTATACATAAACATAGGCTTGTTTCCTGCAAGAGAGAAGCGGTCAACAATTTTCAATGATGCCGGCAAGACATCATGATGTTCATGAAGGCACCATTAACCCCCAACATGTTACTTGATATTAGAAGTCAGCTAAATTTAACAAAAGTGAAAGATTTGCAATTGTGGGCGGCTATCTTGTGTTGTTTCTTCGGTCTTCTTAGAGTTAACCACGTGGTGGTTAAACCACATTCACCATGGGATAATCCAGCCACGATACGGCGTGAAGATGCGCTACTTACACAGAGTGGATATATCCTGCGTGTGCGTGCATCAAAAACTATTCAGTTTAAGGAGTGTGTACGGGAAGTGCCGCTACCCACTTTTCCTACTTCACTTCTGTGCCCATCCTCCGCAATGTCAAATTTTCTGCAGCATGCTGGTGTGGTTCCTGAAAAAGCACCGCTTTTTACTTGCCAGTCACCTACGGGTCTCCAAGTTCTGCCAGAGAGCGTTTTTCGACGTCGGTTCAGTGGACTTCTCCAGTCGTCACAGAACAGCAGTAAGGCGGAATGTAATACTCATTCCCTGCGACGCGGCGGAGCTACGTGGCTACTCTCAAGAGGTGCCCCTCTACATATCATCAGAATATTAGGAAACTGAAAAAGTGACTCTATTTTTAAATATTTGCATCCCGATATCCAATTTAAACAAAATGCCGTGAATAGTTTTTTACCGTAATATATGAATCACGACTACTCTCTACTAACATTTGGATTGGGAATTCATTTACCAACGAACTGTGATTAACTGTGATTTTGTGGGATTCACATCAACTGTCATTCCATGGACTCTATGAACATAATCTTCAGCATCTATTAAATTATGATAATAAGTATTTAATATACTGCCCGCCTAATTGCGATTCACACTTGTGCGCGAAATGGACTCATTCTATCCGCACCGCATCTGAAAGACTGTGATAAACATTCCAGCTTAATTGTGCCGCAATGGCACGCATCGCTTATTTGCATTTTAATTGCGCAAGACTGCATTTCATGTATTTAAATGTGAGTTAGTTTGTATGTAATGTATGTTTGTAGTATGTGGTGGTTATTAAATTATATTTTGCCATACCGGAGTGTTGTGATTTAAGGGTGTGCTATGGATAGCGCATTTTAAATCTCCCACTCTAGGTATGAATGCGTTGTCAAAACAAGCTTGACCATGATCAGTGATTGGTCAGGTTGTCCTAAACAATTTGGCCATTGACTCCCGGCATTTGCCCTAGTTTTCTTGACCACTGCATGCTACATATTGTCGTTAGTCTATGTGCAATGTGCTAGCATACAGCACGCGTTTGTTTTAGGCTGCAGTGTTATTTTATCATCCCACCCTCCACACCCTATAAAATAATTTAATAATTTCTTTATTTAACAAAAGGAAATTAGAATTTTTAAACTAAGATATTGTCGAATTCATTTACCAACGAACTGTGATTGACTGTGATTTTGTGGGATTCACATCAACTGTCATTCCATGGACTCTATGAACATAATGTTCAGCATCTATTAAATTATGATAATAAGTATTTAATATACTGCCCGCCTAATTGCGATTCACACTTGTGCGCGAAATGGACTCATTCTATCCGCACCGCATCTGAAAGACTGTGATAAACATTCCAGCTTAATTGTGCCGCAATGGCACGCATCGCTTATTTGCATTTTAATTGCGCAAGACTGCATTTCATGTATTTAAATGTGATTTAGTTTGTATGTAATGTATGCTTGTAGTATGTAGTATGTGGTGGTTATTAAATTATATTTTGCCATACCGGAGTGTTGTGATTTAATGACACTGACAGAGTGTGACAGCACGAGCGTGTCGTGGCCGAGTGGTTAGCGTGTTTGACTCTGACCCGGAGTGCTACAGCTGGCGTAGGTTCGCGCCTCGCCAGTGACCGCTTACATATATACTCGCCTATTCACAAGGCGCTGGGCTGATTCAGTGTCCAGGGTAAAATGGACTGATGGTGGAACTAGTTGCTACGCTAGACCTTCGCCAGCGGAGGCACTTGGGGAATAAAGTACCTGGGTGTCTTTCAGTGACCGCTATATAAATTCACTCACAGTAGTACATCGCATACACCGCTAGGAAGCTCACATGGTTAGACTATCACAGCACTTTCAGGATGGTAGTTCGTCCAAATTGTAGAGTTGTAATAATGTACTTTCAGGATAGTAGGTCGTCCAATTGTAGAATTGTATAATAAATCTTCACTTCACAGCACGATAGTGGAGCTATAAAAATGTTGAGTGGTTCCAATTGATTGTATTATCATATCATAGAATATCATAGAACAATATGATAGAACTCATCAGAGTTAATAAATGCTAGGGGGTGAGTCATTATTTTGTGTGAAAGGCAAAAGTTATTTGTCTAATCATTTCACAAGGAAATATCGTTGTGTGTGATCAATCTGTGTTAAATGCATTTTCACATTAAGCTGGTGTTATAGAGGGGAGCACATGCAGGTGAATCTTACGTCCTGCTAAGAGCACTGTAAGGGATAATTAATCTATACATGAAAAATACAATGACTGATTGAACAGAGAACCTAATGATTTGATGGTCAAATGACCTCGAGGTGAAAATGCTTACTCCAGGTGTAGGTTAATAGGACCTTGGCAAGTAATTTGTCAATAAGCCAGATTACACTGGAGTCAGGAAAAAAAGGTACATGTAACAGTTTGTTTATCGATAATAGAGATGGACAATATGAACAGATAATACCGATACATGTATGACAATACATAGCTAGTTTCAGGCAGTTAATGAATTTGTCGTGGAGGAAAATGTTTATTTGTATGATGTATATGTGTATACGAGTCGGAATGCAGCATATAATAATGGCGAAATTGCCCAGTCAAACAGATATAGGATCTCAGTTATTTCCCAAAGAGGATAAGCTACAGGAGAGAACTATATTGGGGTGATACAGCATTAGGGTGATTCGGCATGGTAACAGAATCTATTTCTGTGAGTCATCCCACTCGAGACAGTCCAGGTCAACAGGGATCTGCCAGGTTAAGATATATGAACTTTTGAGAATTACTTCGACTAAGGAAGAAGTAATATTGGATAGTTAGGTCATCATCCTCCAATCAGACATAAACACATATGTTAGAATAATTAAATAGGTCATGTAGTCCCCATACAAATACCAAGTGATGAGCAAATATTTGACCAATGGGTGAGCATAAAAATGACGACATCCCGAAGAATAGCATAAGCCTTTAGGGGATTTGATCGGTATAAATATTGACAGTTAGGGTAGAGCGGGGGACTCTTTAGCGGGAACTCTTTTGCCGGACTCTTCTGCCAGGCACACTTTGTGGGACACATATGGCAGTATGGACAAGCGAGGTATAGGTTAGAAAGGCAGAGTCCCGAGGAAGGAAAAAGGATACAACAGGTCAGTTTATTTAATAACTAAGACTAGGATATGACCCTATCCTAGAGGGGTGACTTGCTGTAGGTGGTTTTGGTTATATATATATAAAAGTTGTAAAGATGTAAACATTAGGATTCATTGGTGACAGACTTAGTAAAGAAAGAGAGCATCAAGAAACCCTACATCATGACTTGTTTATTTATTTGATCCGGAAGGAAAGTATACCCACGGTGGGGCGAATATCGTATAAGCCAGATCCCCTCTGTCCAAAGCGCTCGATTCCCGAGTACGCTCTCATTTGCCAAGCGAGTGGTCTGTGAAGTGTGTAATGTCGATTCTTTGATACATGGGGTAAGAAAGGTAAAATACAATATGGTGGAGAACCCGGGCAGATGGTGGATTGGTTTTGCGATTTTTGCCGTGGCCGTGCAAAGTTTTCGAAATTAGTTCTTTCATTTTAACCGTCATGATTTAGCAGTTAGTCTGCCTGGTATTTGATGATGATAGAGATAGTCCCGAGTTAAGGAGAATAGATGTACAGGACATTAGTGTACGTGAAGAGGGGGTCCCTTCTGATCAGGGAGTATTAGATCCGGAGCCCGAATTTGGTCAGGACGTCGAGAATGACCCCCCGCAGATATTTCTGAATGATAATGCAATAAATAATGTTATTCAGGGGGAAGAATTTGAAGAGTTCGTGATAAATAATGGAGTTCAAGGAGAAGACCTTGAGGAACAATTAGAGAACCGTGCGGAACCATTGGCAAACCTTGCGGAACCATTAGAAAATCTCGAGGAACCGGTAGAAAATTATGGGCAACCATTAGAGGATCCTGTATTAGAACAGGAACCTCTTGATAACGATGAAGAGCCAGAATTTGTCGGACCATTTGAGGATGATCCTTTTCTAGATCAATTAGTTGATAATCCGGATTTAGTAAACGAACTTGTTGATGAGGTTATCATAAATGCAGATCTTGTGCATAACGAAGAAATAACTATGGATATGTTAAATGCCACCTACCCTGAAAAATTCACGGGAAGTGACCATGAGGACGCCGACTTTGGTTACAGAAGTTCGAAATCTTTTTGAATTTAAATGGTATTCAAGATGATCAAAAGGTACAATATTTTCAGCTCTTAATTAAAGATGCTGCGGAAGAATGGTGCACGCTTTTGCCCGACGCCCAGCGCGAGGACTGGCCACGATTGCGCCAGGCTTTCGAAAATAAATAGTTAAATATGCGACAGATGTTTAATCTGGAGACTGCATTCTATGCCTTAAGGCAGGGCTCGTCACAGGCGTCTAGCGCATTTATTGATTCAGTATTAGCACTGGCCTGCCGACTAGGGAAAACACATGATGTAGCCAAGTTACAGATTATCCGAGGGTTGCGACCTGAACTAAGGTGCCAAGTGATAATGCAAAATCCTGTCGATTTGGAGACCACTGTCCAATGCGCCGAATTGGCCGAAATCGCTACATGGGTGGCGCAGGGCAGGCATCCACAAATAGCAGGTTTAGACAACGTTTATGAAGCCACATTGAGAGTGGAAATAGATGAACTTAGGGGACAGATAGCCGCTCTCGCGAAAGACGTGCAGACACACCTAGATCGGGAATGTCAATCGAGGCTTTATCAAGGTAATGGATATTACCAAAATCAAAACCGGAATAGGGGTGGCAGATCAACTAGACACTAGGGAAGAAAGCCTGCTAGAGTACGGAAGTACCGTTATTATTATAGATCTAGTAGAAGTAAAACACAGTATTTCTATGACATGACAAATAAGGACCCAGATATTAAAGTCGGAGATATTGTTTATCTATGGTTACCAGTTACCCCTAAACATTTTTCGAAAAAGTTAAATTCGAAATGGGTAGGTCCTTTTCGAGTCGTTACTAGGGTTGGTTTGTTGAACTTCAAAATTAGGAATGTTCAATCAAATAAATTGGTCAAGAGTATTGTCCATAGCAACCGATTGAAGAAATGTATTGACCGCCACGTGGGCCCTACAAAACCTTTGTTGAACCTTGTTCACCTTGAGGATGATGACGCACTTGTTATTGATGAAAGTGAGATACCAAAAGATAACTTTGTAACGAAGGGGACTAAGATAGTCGAGCCGTTACCCGTTATCCCTGAAGATTCAGAGACTATTGTAGTTCGTGTTGAGAAGCAGAATGGAGACGTAGGAATAACCCCTACACCCCAAGTTGACGAGTCCACACAGACTCAAGACATTATCCAACCCGATCAAATAGATGATCCGGGGGATTTTGAAAATGTCGGTAAACCAATTCAAAACAAAGATATGACTGTGGACCGAGGATATGTCGTGGGAAAGGAAATAGTTACACCCATGATCCCCAGGCCAACTGATGAAGAATTACTGCAAAATAAAATTAGGACAATTGAGGATGTCTTGAAAGGAAAGAAAGATGAAAATGGGAAGATCCATTACTATGTGATATATGCAGATCAGACAAATAAGAAAATTGGGACTTGGGTTCTTGAAGATGAATTGTCTGTAAAAGATAAAGAAATAATTGCAGAGAAGAATGTTCGTATTTTAAGACAAGCTCCAAAAGTTTATGTTTAAAGACTTAGTAGAACAATGACTCACCAGGGATGAATGACCTCTTCTCCTATCCTCGTAGATTAATGTGTATATTAATGAGGGCGGTTGCTATGTTCTAGTGAGGTGACAATTCACCTACAGACTGATAACCTGAATTGTATTTTCCGTTCAGAAAATTTACAAACTAGGAGAGAAAACATTGAACCAATTGAGATTGAATTAATAGTGGAAATAATTAGTTGTGTGATTGATTCGAAATTCCCAATGATAGTTGAAGTATAGTAATGATTTTGACCATGGATAAAGGTCTGTGTAAACTATTTCAGGGTACTCTGTCCGCGATAACTATGGAAACACGACATGTTTAAATAATGGAAGTACTGAGTCATCAGAGAAATGATGAGTGATGAAATATTTAATGTAAGATTTGAATAACAATTAGATAGTGAATTAGTGAAATGAGGAGCTCATGTAAGAAGTATGATGTATAATAACCCAATCGATAAGGATATGTTTTGGTGAAATTGCACTTAATTATGTGGTATAATGACGTGGGCATCTGCGGATAAATGATTTACAGGTTTAAACCCTGACTAATCTATGCCTAGGGTTAATTCGGTGAATTTTGACCGTACGCTGGCGGGTCGTTTTCCCCAGCTGATATGATGCAGTATAATAATAGAGATATCGAGATGACTTGAGTAATGGAAATATTTGAGAGTATTTGACGATTACGGCAGTGGATTTTGATGTTTATGAGATATCTGATGTTTGATGATAACATTTACGAATTGAAATTTTTGGGGGTAGTGTTGAGGTTGCAGTGTGACCACATTTCAAGCCAAGATACGTGGCTCTGTCCTGTACGTTGCGACGCCGTTGTGCCCAGACCAGTCATTTTACGTTTCAATTAAAAGGATGATGATATTGAGAATTCAGTAATTTTGACATTGTCTTGAACAATACTGAATTATACGTTTAATAATCATGGTGAGATTAATAGCGATTTAGAGACCAAAGGAAAATGATGATGAGATAATGTTGAAATTATGAAGATATATAATGATTATAGAGTATTGTTGTGTTTTTTTTCAGATCGAGACGCGGATACCGGCGTGGTTAGTGTGGCACAGTACATGTCACATTTATCAATGTTTAACTTCCACAAATTGGCTGGTACGAGTCGGTCTATGGGATGGCGTTGAGTGCACTGCAGGGCGCTCAATGTTATTCGATATGACTATAATTCTCGCCAAAGCCTTTGCCGGATTAATATCGTCTTATTGATTTAACAGGTTTGTAGAAAAAGTTAAAGACTCGGAAAATACGTGACTCAGTTTCCATGCTGGGACGATAATTGCATTTGATACATACTCCTAAAAGATACTCTAAAGATAGAGCTGACTGATTCTGCTTGAAATGAGTACAATTAATGAAATATGCTACGCGAATATTGATATATCGAAGTTTATCGAATTATATAACTCGAATTGAGGTGCAGGAGAAACTGGATTTGCATTCAATGTTTTCCTGCTCAGGCAAGCCTAGTAATAGGTCTCGCTTTCTTAGCAAGTCATCATTATAGATGAACTGTTTTTCTGGTCGGTGATTGGAGGTTGTGCTTGGTTTGCAATTACAAGCGTCTAGTCCGTCATCCATAATCCAGCCGTCGTCCATTAGAGAATATCCGCGTCCATAATCGGAAAAAAAATTATTTTTGAAGAAGTTTTCTCTTTAGCAGTGCAAACATTGATTGGTCATGTTATTTGAATGATTCTAAAATTTGAGACCTCTTCAGCATAGGAGGATGTGTACGTATCGGAAGTCGGTGAAGAGGGAAAGGCTGATCCAGGGCCCGGAATAGCTATTTCTCACTTCGCTGAACACGATCCTATATATCAACTAATGAGTTTTAAAAGTTGACATTTATAGTTCTGTATTTCAAAATTATATGATCTAATGTGATCTTACTTCATATGTCTCACCACTAGGTCTGAGTGACGTAGATGTGGCACATCCTTTCGACTCCCATAGACTCAAATTTCCTATTTTTATAGCCTCATAGCATGAAATTGGTAAATGGAAGCCAATGAGTCCTGCAAATATACTGTTTTAACAAATTGGCAAGTTACCCATACATCTCTGTATGCAGAGACAGTCATTTTCGTCTCCTTCTAAAATCACGTCACTTGATAATAATGTTTTGAATTCTATGTATGAAGCCTAGTATACCTTTATCAAATGTTCATTATATTCACTCAAATGTCTTTATATGACAGGCATTGAAAATTTACGTAAGTATTTTCTTCATACGTATTGAGTACCAATTTGTAAATGTTTGGGATTTCAGTGACGGTGTTGTACAATATTTTAACAGACCTAAAATTTGAGGCAGCCTTTCTTTTATGGAAAGAATGTGCCGAGTTCGGTCCAGTGTCCCTCGAAGGGAGACGTACATAATTTTATTACGTCACTAGACTTTTATTCGCTTATAATCAGAGAAATACATCTCTTTTTTGATTGTTTTGCCTTTCTGGGTGAATCACATGTATATCTCATGTAACAATAATATGGTATATTGCTATATAGTGACTGGTATTTGATGTTATAAATTTAACAATCGACAGTAATATGGTTATAATATTTTATTCTCACCTATGAAAAAAATATACACGTATGCCTTTAGGGTAGATGTCTGAGGAAACACGACTTACCTGTTGGACTCCATCGTTGTTTGCAAATTCCAGTATGCCATAATGTCCAAGGAATTTCTATGTCATTCTCACTGTTCAATAATCCTTAAGTGTTGTAGACAAAATATTGTTCTGGTGTGTTCATGCTTAATTTTATATTACGTGAGATGTCCATACGAATGGAAACCATTAATCTTGTCCACTATTTAACGAATTATCACATGGAAAAGGGTTATGTACAATTTTTCCAATATACTCCAAATTACACTTCTGTGTGTATCACATTTGGTACATTTTCCCTGAAAAACTCTTCAATCTTATGGTCAGACACTAGGGAATTATTTCGTTTTCGAATATACAATTGTAGATCTCCTCTTCCATGATATGTCTATGACACGGATAATTCAGGTTGTAATATTTTCAATTACGTGTAGAATATTTACTGTGTTATTCCTCTTCTATTTCCATGGACTAGGGTTGTTCTACGAATGCCAGTTTAGTACACTAAGTATGTGGAGTCCATTTCGATGGTTATTTAATCACTTCCGATAGTTCATTTCTCTTATCACTTGAGGGTATATGATGATACCATGATTTGGTCGAGTCATCGGCTTCATCAGGTGTCGTCCCACACCTCTGTTGAATCCAAATTCCAATCACTCTGGTTTACTCCATGTTAGCGAATGTATGTACTTCACTTTTCTTGGCATTCCATTCAGTGAGATGGGATTATTCCAGTCTCCATCACAAATGCGAGAGGTTCGAATTCAACATGTTTTGTTGATACCGGTGCTTCATTTTAATTACTATAATAGGGTATGATGCCTAACGCTGGGTTTTTCTGATGCCTCAGTCTCATCTCCAATTTACATAAGTGCTGTACAATCCGCCAAGTGTTGTGGCGTTCTCTTTTCTGAAAAGTTTAAACAAAGATATATTTACTGTGAGGACAATCAGAACGTAACAGATTTCTTCGTTCACATAGGTCTATATCTTTGCAATAATTCTGTAGTATAATTATGACCTGTAGGTTCAATCAATATGCATTTTTGTCATTTTACATAAAAAAAAATCGAACTTATTTGTCAAATTCATCACGTCCACGTTACGGCTTGCGACTGTGTTGTATACAGGCAAATCGCCCTCTGGTACAATCTTGATTAGTCAAGTGGAATGGCTTCCAATGTGCCTCTTTCTGTGTGGCCCGATCCATCCCAGCGGATGTTTAATCTATGACGGGGATCAGTATTCCACCTTGGGGTTGTAGTAATTATTAATGCATTCATTATCATCGTATCGTATCGTGTTATCGATGCCTCAGCTATCTCAGCTCATTCTTGTAAACGATACACTGGGTTTACTGTGCAGTTTGTCTCTCGATTCTCATCGCCTATAGCCCGAGGCATGAATATGTCACACTCCTATGGTTTTGATAGCCTTATTTGATATCAACGGCTGAGAGGGTATATCCCACATTATTATTGACAATCTGCATCATTGATCACGATAATTCCATTTAAACGGTGCAACACTTAAACGGTGAAATTTATGCAATTCCTATAAGGAATGAAGGCTGAACGCATCACCTCTCGAGGCACAAATTGATATCTTTCACATTAGCCGGGCAACTATATAAAGATAAAATATGCAGCAGACAACTCTTGTGTTCTCTCTAATTTAGTTACACGAGCGTTCCTGACGCGTGTCAATGCTCACATGCTTGAACCCGTTTTCTCTTTCCTCCAGGGCATTGTGTCTCTATCACTTTCATAATGTACACGCACTTCGCCGCGGTGTATTGCCCACATGCAGTGTAGTATATATGGGGTAGATTAGGTTTACACTGACCTTTCTCTGGTTTCCACATATATTGTATCATATCTTGTACTAGCGATTCTGTATGTATGTACTTGTCGAAACGGCCTATTCCATCGACTCCATGCGGGACTGGCCGATCTCCATACCTGAGATCTTCCGGGATGAGCACTTTCTACACGAGTAAGTGGCTCCACCACGGGTGATCTTCAAACGCTTAGATCGCACCCCAACGGACGTTCTTCAAGGGCAAGGATGGACCCCTCTCCACCTGCTGCGCCACATCCAGAGGGCTATCTTTTAACGTATGGTGATTGGGTACATACCAAAGACAGATCCCTTCACCAACAGTTTAATGTACCTTCTGCTCAAATGACCTCCACCCGCAGTTATACAATTTGAAGGGTCTCAAATTCGTTATTCAGGGGGTATATCATATCATAGAATATCATAGAACAATATGATAGAACTCATCAGAGTTAATAAATGCTAGGGGGCGAGTCATTATTTTGTGTGAAAGGCAAAAGTTATTTGTCTAATCATTTCACAAGGAAATATCGTTGTGTGTGATCAATCTGTGTTAAATGCATTTTCACATTAAGCTGGTGTTATAGAGGGGAACACATGCAGGTGAATCTTAAAGGTTATGGTTCAATAATTACGTCCTGCTAAGAGTACTGTAAGGGATAATTAATCTATACATGAAAAATACAATGACTGATTGAACAGAGAACCTATGATTTGATGGTCAAATGACCTCGAGGTGAAAATGCTTACTCCAGGTGTAGGTTAATAGGACCTTGGCAAGTAATTTGTCAATAAGCCAGATTACACTGGAGTCGGGAAAAAAAGGTACATCTAACAGTTTGTTTATCGATAATAGAAATGGACAATATGAACAGATAATACCGATACATGTATGACAATACATAGGTAGTTTCAGGCAGTTAATGAATTTGGCGTGGAGGAAAATGTTTATTTGTATGATGTATATGTGTATACGAGTCGGAATGCAGCATATAATAATGGCGAAATTGCCCAGTCAAACAGATATAGGATCTCAGTTATTTCCCAAAGAGGATAAGCTACAGGAGAGAACTATATTGGGGTGATACAGCATTAGGGTGATTCGGCATGGTAACAGAATCTATTTCTGTGAGTCATCCCACTCGAGACAGTTCAGGTCAACAGGGATCTGCCAGGTTAAGATATATGAACTTTTGAGAATTATTTCGACTAAGGAAGAAGTAATATTGGATAGTTAGGTCATCATCCTCCAATCAGACATAAACACATATGTTAGAATAATTAAATAGGTCATGTAGTCCCCATACAAATACCAAGTGATGAGCAAATATTTGACCAATGGGTGAGCATAAAAATGACGACATCCCGAAGAATAGCATAAGCCTTTAGGGGATTTGATCGGTATAAATATTGACAGTTAGGGTAGAGCGGGGGACTCTTTAGCGGGAACTCTTTTGCCGGACTCTTCTGCCAGGCACACTTTGTGGGACACATATGGCAGTATGGGCAAGCGAGGTATAGGTTAGAAAGGCAGAGTCCCGAGGAAGGAAAAAGGATACAACAGGTCAGTTTATTTAATAATTAAGACTAGGATATGACCCTATCCTAGAGGGGTGACTTGCTGTAGGTGGTTTTGGTTATATATATATAAAAGTTGTAAAGATGTAAACATTAGGATTCATTGGTGACAGACTTAGTAAAGAAAGAGAGCATCAAGAAAGCCTACATCATGACTTGTTTATTTATTTGATCCGGAAGGAAAGTATACCCACGGTGGGGCGAATATCGTATAAGCCATATCCCCTCTGTCCAAAGCGCTCGATTCCCGAGTACGCTCTCATTTGCCAAGCGAGTGGTCTGTGAAGTGTGTAATGTCGATTCTTTGATACATGGGGTAAGAAAGGTAAAATACAATAGTATAATCATAAATATGTACTCCGCAAGGAGGTGCTCCTATGTAAAGGAGGAATTTACGAACGATACGATACATGGCCATGGCGAAGATGGCCGTGCATACACTCGGTGAGAAGTTTCCGCCGATATACTTTAATTCTCTTCGACCTGATTTATCCCTTGGGTTTGTTCGCTCCATCGATGAGGTTGATGAGGTTATAACTCAGTTCGAAGAGATATCCACGGCCAAGTTTACTATCTACAAGGTGGATAAATCCTTTGGCCAAGGCGGTAAGTCGAAACATAAGTTACGGAAGGTTGAATGTACTTGTAGTTGTACGTGAATGAAGGCTGCTTACCGTAGTGCACTGAGTGTTGTTGTTATTTCAAACAGCATGGTATTGAGAACTGTTGAAAAGCGTATGCCAAAAGATAGTGACGTTTAGTTGTGGGGTGCGGTGCAATTAGTTCCTGCATGGAGCCTACTATATGTAGCTGTGTAAGGCTGTGTTACGTTTGGTTAGCCCAGGAATGGTTGTAGTCTCGAATGACTGTGTGATCGACTACAGCCCAGGATCCTCCTATACACAATACATCCCACACATTAAACTTCCAATATCCTAACTGCACACGAAATAGAACGGCAGCGAATAGTAATAAGCTATACCTCATTTTCCTCTGCATTGGTTTTTCTCGCCGCCTGCCAACTCTCAACACTTAATAATTCCTCGTTCTTGAGATATCATCTTTTAATCACGCCTTCACAGAATTTAATAGACATATTTAAATGTCGGCATAACAAAGATAGCGATGCGTGCATGTCATCGAACTGGCCCGAAAAATCACGCATGCGCCCCACGGCTTGTGTTCAAATGACACCGCCATCTCCGGCAAAGTCCGTGCAAAGGCAATTTACATGACTGACGGTTGAATGGCCGTCGGCTGTTTATTCAAAACCCAGAGAATCTTGAACAATTGATGATAACTTAAGGATGAGGGAATACCGAGAGTTTGCAAGGGGCTCTTTTTGCCGATTATCAAAAAGATACAATAAACTTAGAAGAAGAAAACAGAGATTATTTAAGCAAGATATGCTCAATGAATTAAATGAATTGCATGAAACTAACCCCAAAGCCTATTGGGATCTACTTAATACATTAAAAAATATTGATTGTACATCATCACAATTGTCTGGTAAAATTTCTCCTGACAAGTGGTTTGAACACTTTTCAGACCTTAACACTATACCCGAACACATGAATTCAAAAATTATTGATCTTTAGAAAGAGCTACTTATTGAGGAAAATGAACCAACCTTTAATCAGTTAGATTTCAAAATAACTGCAAAAGAAATAGCGGATGCTATAAAATCATTGAAGAATAACAAATCTCCTGGGTCTGATCTTGTATTAAACGAAATGATTAAATATGGACAGCATGAATTTGTGCCTTGTCTAACAAAGCTGTTCAATTTGGTCCTTACTAGTGGATCATATCCCTCCAAGTGGCAAGAGAGTTATATATCTCCCCAAAAAAGGTGACCTATATCAACCGGAAAACTATAGGGGAATTTGTATTAATAGCTCTTTAGTCAAACTGTTCAACAGTGTCCTTGATGCTCGATTGGAGACCTACTTGGATGGAAATAATATTATCCATCCAACACAACTTGGGTTCACAAAAACTGCTAGAACAACCGATCACATGTTCATCTTAAAATCCATCATGGATAAATACATTACCCCTGCCTCTGGAAAGCTATATTGTTGTTTCGTTGATTTCCGTAAGGCTTTCGACACGGTCATACATACTGGGCTATTTCTTAAAGTTGCCAGATTGGGTATTAAGGGAAACTTTTATAATATAGTTAAGAATATGTATAGCAATTCATCAGCAAGAGTCCGGTTGAGCGATAAATTAACTAAAGAGTTTAAAACTGAGATCGGTGTCCGACAAGGCGATCCATTAAGCCCAAAACTTTTTAAAATATTTATTAATGATCTACCAAGCTATTTTGATAACACTTGTGATCCTGTTTCCCTTGATAACACCCGTCTGAACAGCTTAATGTATGCGGACGATGTGGTGCTGATTTTCTCAACCCAAGAGGGTCTTCAGAAGTGTTTAGATAGAGTAGATCAGTTTATGACCTATCGATCGTAGATCGTAGATCGTAGATCGCAGATCAGTAGATGAAAAACTCAAAATGTCTTACGGAAGAGCTTGATGCTAAAGGTCACATACCGTACAGACATGTATCCACATGGGATTTCTCGACTCTCTATACTACAATCCCTCATCAGGACCTTATTGACCGTCTAAGTTCATTAATAGTATCTGTGTTCAAGAAAACTGATCGTAGATATATTAATGTCGGAAGCCATAAAGCATTCTTTAGCTCTACTACATACAAGAGATATCATTCATGGATGTTTCTTTGTTTATAGAGTTGCTTGAATTTCTCATTAAAAATATCTATGTGAAATTTGGCAACACAATATATCAGCAGCATATAGGTATTCCAATGGGTACTAATTGTGCACCCCTGTTGGCCGACCTGTATCTGTTCTCTTATGAATATGACTATATGCAGGCGCTTTCAAAAACCGATCCATTCCAAAGCCCGTTCCTTCTCATTCACCAAACGCTATATAGACGATCTTCTCGCTGTGGATAATCGCTATATAAATGACGCAGTGAAGGATATATATCCACCTTCACTGGATTTGAAGGAAACTACAGATAGCCCTACAGGCACATCTTATTTAGATCTCTATCTCTATAAAATGAAGCGGGCATTCTCTCTCGTCGACTTTATGACAAAAGAGATGATTACAATTTCGACATCGTAAACTATCCCTTTCTGGACAGTAATATTCCAGTGGGACCTGCATATGGCGTATACATATCTCGCTTAGTAGCATTTGCTAGATCCTGTGTTAAATGTGATGATTTTAATCAACGTCACAAACATTGTTGCAGAAACTTATAAAACAGGGCTATTCCACCAAGCGCCTCCACTCAAAGTTTCTCAAATTTGGCGATACATATCGCATGTTGATAGCAAAATACGAACGTAGCGTGCAAGATCTATGGCGCTACGTTTCGTAACTTGTGTCTAATTCCGCTTAACCCGGGGCTAGGGGCCGTATGAACCCATGTACTTCAAGATCCTCATGGTACTCATATGAACAGTCACAATCAAAGCGTGACTGAGATACATCATTTTTAGATGACGACTTTACAACGAATATTATGGATTAAGAATACTGATCAGCGATACGGATTTGATATTTTTGGAACATCATGATGTCTTGCCGGCATCATTGAAAACTGTTGACCGCTTCTCTCTTGCAGGAAACAAGCCTATGTTTATGTATACTATGATTGTCTTTTTGAATTTGGTGCTAATACTGTTATGTGGAAAATGGAATAGATCTTTGGATTATGGACGCGGATATTCTCTAATGGACGACGGCTGGATTATGAATGACGGACTAGACGCTTGTAATTAGACATTAATGTAGCAAAAACCAAAATACTAATCTTCAATAAACTAGGACGGCTTATCGAAATTAATCTGCAATATAGAGGCAGAATACTTGAACATACAGCGAGTTACACCTATCTGGGAATAGTTTTCTCAGCATCTGGTGCATATTTTAAACTTAGTAGACAATTAAACTCTTTATCTACAGATGTCAACACTGGTCTGCACATTTTTAGTCATACAGTTAAACCCATTATATTATATGGGAGTGAGATATGGGGACTATTTAAGATGTCTCCAACACAAAAACACCTTTTGGAATACTACACAGATTGTGTGGCTGAAAAACTCCATGTTAAGTTCTGTAAAAGTATACTGGGAGTACATAAAAAAGCACGAATAATGCAGTATTGGGAGAAATCGGAAGTCTGCCTATTTATTTAGATATCATTGTTAACATGATAAAATACTGGCATAGAGCCAGCATAGCAGATGTAGATTCCCTCTTACATGAGGCATACTCATGTAACTTTGATGTAACCACCAAACTGCTTATGACAGACTGGAGAAGGTCTGTGTATTTTATTATGTGTCATCTCAACATGGAGTATGTGTTTCAGAACCCTCACTTGTACCAATTAAAATTCATCATTAAAACTGCCAAAGAAAAGTTGTCAAAAGAATTTAAATTGAAATGGAGAGAAAATTTTGAAAATACAACTGGTAAACTTAGAACTTACAAATTATTTAAACACCATTTCAGGCAAGAAAAGTACTTATCTCTGATAAGAGATAAAGAGGATAGAAAACACCTCACCGCTCTGCGAATAAGTTCTCACAAACTTCAGATAGAACAGGGGCGTTATACACGTCACCAAAAAACTAAACCGGAAGACAGAATCTGTATGCTGTGTAATAGTGGTGAAGTGGAAGATGAAAAACACTTCCTGCTGAGATGCTCACACTTCAACAAATATCGTGCAGAATTTCTGCGTTCAATAACTTCATACTGCCCACAATTTGTTAATTTGGACCCAGATTCCAAGTTTTACTGGATGCTAACAAAAGAAAATCCACAAATTTGCCGTAGACTGGCACGATATGTGCGCGAATGCTTCAATATAAGAAGTACCTTTTTATGATAGGTCTGTCTCATTCAGTAGCGCTTTTACTGTTATGGAGGCGTGCCTTGTTATCGACCAGAAAACCATGGTTTTGCCATGCTTAACCATGGTAGAATCATGGGGTTTTGTCTGGGGCCATGGTGCTTTTATAGGGGTATGTAATTGTTTTTTAATGTAATATAACTGTGTTATACATGTAATTCTTCTCATAATGTGATTGTGCTCTTAATGTAATTGTGCTAGTCTTATGCTATATATATTTTATGTCCTTTGTACGTAATGTGATTGTGCTAGTCTTGTGCTATATATATTTTATGTCCTTTGTACGTAATGTGATTGTGCTAGTCTTGTGCTATATATATTTTATGTCCTTTGTACGTAATGTGATTGTGCTAGTCTTGTGCTATATATATTTTATGTCCTTTGTACGTAATGTGATTGTGCTCTTAATATAACTGTGCTCTTATGCTATGTATATTTTATGTCCTTTGTTATTTTTGTATATACATGTACTCGCTCCAAGTGGGGCGCCTTATATGGCAATAAATATATATATATATATATATATCTCTCTCCCTCTCTCTCAAATAATATGAACATTCAGTTTATTGTATCACAAATAATTTGTTATTTGAGATGTATTGTTACATTTTACATGTGAGTCATGTTGTGAGAAATTCGTTTTCAGAGGTAAAGATGTAAGCCTATCTACTAATGTTCAGTGATTAATCCACTGATTAATCCCAACAATCGGTGTACGGACATTTCCCCCAGTGGACATTTCCCCCAGCGGACATTTCCCCTATGGACATTTCCCCCAGTGGGCATTTTCCCCAACGGACATTTCCCCCATGGACATTTCTTCCAGTGGGCATTTCCCCCAGTGGACATTTCCCCCAGTAGACATTTCCCCCAGTGGACATTTCCCCCACCCTATATTTTTAGGTTATTTTGAGTTTTTAAATGATTTAGCAATAACACAATTTGTTTTATATATATTTTTTTATATTCTATATATACAAGGATATAAGGATTTCCACATATGTTTTATGGTAAATGAGTCACATAGTGATACGATATTATACATGTACACAGTATATATCTGTATTATATAGTCTTACAACACATTTTAAAACAATATAAAAGATGTATACATGGTATATAGTGTAGCCTGGCATAGTCTGTATACCATCAGGCTATGGTAATATCAAGTGAGTCCATATATATAAATTCATAATGTCCAGGCATACCATAATGTCAACATCCCAGTTGTATTTCAGTACGTTTTATCATTTTTGTTTTAATTGATGTAGTATAGAACAATGTTTTGTTCATTATAATTTTAGTTCGACTATTCTCAACTAGATTAAATCTTTGAAGTTCAACATACCCTTTTTAATCTTCTCACATCCTGTGGGAGAGTAGAGTCAAAATTAAGTGCTATCATAAACATGTCAGGCCTAATTTTAATGATGGTGACCATTCACTGGCCACCATCCTTAGTTTGGTCTTTAGGGTGAGCACGCTGTGTGAACGGGGAGAACACCACGGACTCTTGAGGAATCATCATCTACCCTCAAGGTCTTGTCTCCAAATATATGTATTCGTTTTACATATGCATTTTCAACTTCTGTAACATTATTACAGTTGTAATATACAAGAGTGTTAGGGTGTTCTGTATGACAACATCGAAGATGCTACATCTATTACGGTGTTCTGTATGACAAGATTGAAGATGCTACATGTAATACAGCTATTATAGAATTGAACATCGGACTTTGTTCTTTTATCGGGCCTGCAAACTCCAGCCCAGAACTCACTTTTAACAATCCCACGTTCCAGAGGTTACAAAAATGGCGCCCAACGTTTAGGGGCCGGAGAAAACTATTTGCCGATTGTTCTTTCCTGATACTGTATCTACAAGATGATTTGATCAGGATTTATCTCATCACACCTGGATATTCGGATTTCTCAACGATGTATTGTGGCCTGTGGGCCTAGCATTTCCATCCGGTGGAGGAGGAAACGACGACACTGATGTGTGCCGATATTTCCATGTCTGCCGATGGATCCAGTTGGACCGACAGTTATTGTGCCGACAACTTTCTATGATGATTTGATCAGGCATTGTCTCATCACACCTGGATGATCGGAATTTCCAACGATGTATTGTGGCCTGTGGACCTAGAATTTCCATCCGGTGGAGGAGGAAACGACGACCCTGATGTGTGCAGATGTCTCCATGTCTGCCGATGGATCCAGTTGGACTGACGGTTATTGTGCCGACAACTTTCTGTGTTCTGATCGCTCCATGTGAACAGTGGTTTGAGGGACTTTATCGAGTTGATTTGGTGCAGAGAGTTTGGTGACTATGTGGACATATGAACTTACGCTTGTGAGCTGCCATAGACTGAATTATCAGACTTTGCTGAATTTACCTGTTATTACAAGTAAGATAATTGCTGATAAACAGGGAAATATGTATCTTATTACTGCTTGATTTTTTCTTGCACGGGCAATTCTTGTTTGTCAGATGTATTTGCACTTATAAACACATGCATACCGATATTCATAATATGCAAGTCTATGGATGAGTATATGATTATTGTTCAGATATGACATAATGCATGCTGCTGTTCCCCCTTGCAATTATGCTAGGATTTGATAGGCACGTGGTGTTGTGTGTATAGTGACAATCCTGGTTGCCAGTTATCAGATCCAGTCTCTGAAAGTTAAAATTAATTGGAAGGGCCCTGAATTTTATGTACTTTAGAACACTTGTATCCCTGGCATCTTTATATGTACCAGATCTGGTCATAAAGACAGGGTGGTTTCTTCAGTTTTAACCAGGAGTGTCCCCATCTAAAGAGCCGCAAATAACTACTAGATGTTTTGGCAAGGCTAGGCTAAACTTTGAATGTCTATGAGTAACTAACTGGGCAGTCCATTTAATTGTCACTATACTACAACACAGCCACAGTGTGACCCGGTCGGTAATTTATGATCTGTTGATGTGAGTGCCTAGTAAGATTTTATTACTGCAAGCCACATTCTTTTCTCAATAGATGTTCTGAACTTTGAAATTACCGTAAATTCTCCAATTAACTGGTAAGAAAGTAAGAAAAGGCATGCTGTTATTGTAATGTTTTGTTTTTCACTTTGAATTACCTAAAATTATATAAGTTGTGTATGATTATAAGGTATTACCAGTGAACATATTTGAAGATTCGCAACAACAGTCAAGTATTCTGGAGATTCTTTTGTAACTGTGGTCTGTGATTTATTTGACTTTACAACACAATCAGCATAGTCCCTCTTTACATTTAGAATGGATCTTTGTAAGGAATTCAAGTTTGAGCCTACTAAAACCATTATATTAGAGGGGGTGGGTTCAGCGAATACTGAAAATAGCGTCAAGCGAGCGCTTGAGGAGACTGGCGACGTCACGAAGGTGCAATTTGTGCAAAGTGATGGTGCATTTTCTGGCATGGTATTGTGCCAGTTCGATGAAGGCATAAGCGCTATTGGTATTGCGGACAAAATCAAACCAAACCCCACCAGTACAGAATCGTGGAAGGTCGTTAATATTTCCACCATTTCAGGCCACGATGACACGCATATAAAGTCGAGGTTGTAATCTCATATTGACGACCTCGCTAAAATGTATGATACCAGTGCTGATAGACTGCTCGCTTTGTTAGGCAGAGAAGAGTCACTGTCTGACCAGGCACAGTCACCACATCCAGGTTCTGCCGTATATACTGATTCCTCTGCCACCTCCAATAGTCCAAGAGCTGATACAGAGTCAGTGAACATTATTCATCCACCGGGCCTTAGGGAGCTCATTGTCCGTCATGTCGTCCAAGGCGATGCGACAAAAATCTACCTGAGGAATTTCTCAGGTAAATCAGAACATTCCGCCGGGCTGGAGAAAATCCCAAAAGGAGAAGTCTCTTACACAGAGTGGAAGAGACAGGCCGAAGACATCTGTCGGGATGACAGTATCTCGTCTTCTGAAAGACGACGCGTCATTCTCCACAGTCTGGCTGATCCTGCTTCTCAATTATTGGAAGGCAATGTCCACTCAACTGCCAAAGAGATAATTGAGATTTTGGATGTTGCCTATGGCAACAAACAGAGTGGATTACAGATGCTGATGAAGTTGAGTGATGTCATTCAACAAAAGGAGGAATCCCCAGCTGAATATTTAATTCGGCTAAACACATATATTAATAAGATTGTTGCCGCTGATGGTGTCCCAGCTTCTCAGGCCGATTCTTATTCGCTCGGAACAATTCAGCATTGGGTGTTGGAATCCTAGGGATTTCATCACCAACCTAAATGTTCGCGACCGTTCATTCAAGTCTATGTTGGATAATGTCAGGCGACTTGAGCTTCGTTTCAAGGACCAGGCTACTCATAGACTCGAAATGAAGGGACAAAAAGGCGTGAAGCCCAAAGGTGTCTTGAGTCGTCGACAGGTGGCGTCGTGGTTGGACAGTTCAAGTAGTGAGTCGGAGGATGAGCCGCCTGCCAGGAACACGAATAAAGATAATCTTATTCAGCAGGTTTCTTCCAAAGTGGCTCAACAAGTTAATGAGCAGATGAAGCGACTTGAGGCTAAGATTGATCAGAAAGCCTCAGGGACTGCCACCAAACTTGATTCTGTCTCTGCCTCTTCGGGTCAGAAGGGTCATCAAGGGCAGGGATCTGGGCAGGAATCGTCACTTTTCTGCTTTAAGTGTGGCGAAGATGGCCAACGGTGGGATTACATCATCGACGGCAAATGGCAGTTCTGCCAGAAATCTGCCAACCCCACGCTAGTGGAGAGGAAAACGGTTGAGCGATGGCGCAAGAGAAAGGCGTCTGCCAAATCTAAGGATTTAAACGGACAAGGGCATCTTTCAAGGGACAGATAGATGCCCCTACCGTTCTCACATGTCCCTCTCAATCAATTGGTTTTCAGGCCAGTCTTCGTGGTGGCTCCAGGGATAGGGCTCGCAGAGAGTTAACAGGTAATCGGTGTGAGTGTACTTGTTTTATAGGCGGTAAAGAGACTGTCTGTCTCTTAGACACCGGCTCGCAAGTAACCATGATTTCCGAAGATTTTTACCGCTCTAAATTGTCATCCCTACCTCTGAAGCCACTAGAAGAGATTGTTGAGGGAAAGCTCTATGTTGAGGGAGCTGTACCGTATTTGGGGTATATAGAAGTCGCTGTTAACTTTCCACACGATGTATGTGGCAGTGACGAAACCTTCTGTACGGTAGCATTAATAACACCTGCCACCCGTTATACTGATAGTGTTCCTGTTGTTGTGGGCACTAACCTGCTTAGGCATGTTGTTTCTGCCTGTCGACAGAATACTGACAGTAATTTCTCAAAAGTACTGCCTGTCCCCCCAAAATTTGCTGCTATTTTCAAGGTGATAGCAACAGATAAGCGAGTGGATTCTAGCGATGGTAAGATAGCACCTATTCGACTTTTCAGTCGTCTGCCTATCACGATCAAAACTGGCGAAACTCGGGTACTGGATGAAATAGTTGCCACTGGAGCAAGTCTTGAAAGCTATTGGGGCTTGGTCGAACCATCCACCACAAAATCTCTCCCTGGTGGGCTGCTTGTTCAAAGCACTTTGACCAGAATATCGGTTGGTTATAAAAATCGGGTCAAAGCTTCCATCACTAGCAAAACAGAAAGAGATATTACCTTACAACCCATGACTGTGGTAGCTGATCTCCTGGAGCCTGACGATATCAGTGTGGCTCATTCTGACCCAAACAAAGGCCAATCAGATGCAGCTTGTCAGGTGTCTTCCTATTCAGCATCCATCCAAAGCTCTACCAAGGATATGTTCAATTTCGAGAACTCTCCTGTTCCTGAACGTTTCAAGTCTCGAATAATTCGGCGATTACATGAGCAACGAGACGTTTTCGCTCAGGGCGATCTTGATTATGGCCATGCGAAAGGTGTCAAACAGAATTCATCTCAACAATGAGACACCCATAAAAGAACGGTCTCGAAGGGTTCATCCTAAAGACTACTTGGATCTCAAGTTGCATCTGGATGAACTGTTGAAAGCTGACATAATTCGGAAGTCCACCTCCCCATTTGCGTCACCGATAGTAATCGTACGGAAGAAATCGGGAGCTTTGAGGATGGTGGTTGATTTCAGGAAGCTGAATCAGCGAACTGTCAAAGGTGCCTACAACATCCCCAAGATTGAAGATGCATTTGACGCCTTGAACGGGGCTAAATGGTTCAGTGTCCTCGACTTGAAGTCCGGATACTACCAAGTAGAGATGGAAGAGAAGGTAAACCCTTCACAGCCTTTACGTGTCCGTTTGGCCTTTATGAGTTCCAGAGGATGCCGCAAGGTATTACGAACGCTCCCGCCACGTTCCAGCGCTTGATGGAGCATTGTATGGAAGATATCAATTTGAAAGAGGCACTGGTCTATCTAGATGATTAGATTATTTTCTCAGACACACTCGAAGAGCATGAACGTCGCCTTTTCCGAGTATTAGATAGACTCAAGGAGTTTGGCTTGAAGCTCTCTCCTTCTAAGTGCCAGTTCTTCCAAACCTCTGTTCGATACCTTGGACACATTGTGTCCGAGACTGGCATTGAAACGGACTCTGACAAGGTCTCATCCGTAAGAGATTGGCCGTGCCGCAGACCATTGGAGAGCTGAAAAAATTCCTTGGTACGGTCGGTTATTATCGCCGATTCATCAAAGGCTTTTCGAAGATAGCCAGCCCACTGAATGCACTGACTGTGGGTTACCGTCCGAAACATAAGCGAGGACGACTGGGTTCACCAGATTTCTCACAGATGTTGCAGTGGTCTGATGAGCATGAACAGGCGTTCATCACGTTAAAGTCCCTCCTGTGTTCCGCTCCTATACTAGCTGATGCCGATTGGTCAAAACCTTTTGTTTGGCATACGGATGCTAGTATAGTTGGTCTTGGTGCCGCACTGTACCAAGAGCAGGAAGGCCATCTAAGAGTTATAGCATATGCTTCTCGTGGTCTGAATAGGGCAGAGAGGAACTATCCGGCTCATCGCTTAGAATTTCTGGCACTTAAGTGGGCTATCACAGAGAAGTTCAAGGACTATCTCTATGGGATTGAATGCAAGGTTCTCACGGATAACAACCCGCTGACCTACATTCTCAGCAAAGCGAACTTAGATGCGTGCTCTCACCGGTGGTTGGCATCGCTGGCAGCCTATAACTTCACCTTGACGTACCGTTCAGGCAAAGCCAATGCGGATGCAGATGGTCTTTCTAGGCGTCCTCATCGTGTTCTTGAGGAACAACCCACTATGGAAGAGCTCCGCATAGCCGAATTAATTGCACGTTTGAGAGGTGAGAGTCGAGAGTCAGATGAGACCATTGATCCTGAAGTTGTTAGAGCAATTTCACACATCAATATTGTTGGAAACAACAATACCAAGGCGAGGCTGGTGACAGATTCGTCACAACACAGCGAAGCGCCTTGTGTCAGGTGGGGATGAGTAGTAAGTGCATTCCTCCAGACTTTGAACAACCTGACATTTGGCCGGATTACAACTCCATGGCCAGTTATACTGCCAAAGATTGGGTATCATTGCAGAATCAAGATCCCAGTATCAAGAGGGTGAAGCAATTGCTAACTGGTAAAACTACCCTTGGAGATAAGCAATTGAGGGCAGAGTCGCCTGTTGTGAGGATTTATCTGAAGGAGAAAGAGCGCCTTCGATTTCGTGATGGAGTCTTATTTCGATTGACTCGCATCAACAATAGGGAGCGGTGGCAACTGCTGCTTCCAGCAAGTGAGAGGGGGAATGCACTGATGGGTGTACATGACCAGACTGGTCACCTTGGGTATAGCCGTACCCTGGATCTTGCAAGGGCTAGGTTTTATTGACCCTACATGGCAAAAGCCATAGATGAAAAGTATGCCACGTGTCCTCGTTGTTTCCGGCGAAAGAAGTCCCCTCAACAAGCTGCATTGCTTCACCCAAACACATCCTCAGAACCAATGGAAATGGTCTGTATCGATTTCCTTAGTCTTGAACCGGATGATAAAGACACAAGGAATATCTTGGTGGTGACAGATCATTTCACCAAATATGCTCAGACATATCTCACTAAAGACCAGAAGGCACTTACAGTAGCCAAGGTTCTGTGGGATAATTTCTTCATCCATTACGGCTTTCCAAAATATCTCCATTCTGACCAAGGCCGTGACTTCGCGTCTAACCTCATCCAAGAACTCTGCAAAGTCGCTGGTATAAAGAAGACAAGGACAAGCCCGTACCATCCCCAGGGCAACGGTATGTGCGAGCGATTCAATCGTACCCTGTTGAATATGCTGGGAGCCTTGTCTGATTACCAGAAGTCACAGTGGAGGCTCTATGTTAAGCCTCTTGTACATGCTTACAATTGTACAAAGCATGATACTACTGCCATGTCACCATTCTTTTTGATGTTTGGGCGGGAAGCTAGACTTCCAATTGATGTCACTCTTGGCCTTGAGCCGTCTGGTCATTCTACCCAGACACATTCTCAGTATGTTAAGAACTTGAAAGAACGTTTGGAACAGGCTTACAAGCTTGCATCTGAGAGCGCTGTCAAACAGGCAGACGGGAACAAGAAGAGACATGACACCAAGGTCAGAGAGGCTATTTTGCAGCCTGGAGATAGAGTGCTTGTACGGAACCTTAGTATTACGGGGAAGCATAAGCTGGCCAATAAATGGGAGGCAGATATTCACGTTGTGGTCAAGAAATTGAACAATGAAGTGCCAGTATATGTCTTTCGACCCGAAGCTGGACAACGTGACAAGTTCAGGACATTACACCGGAACATGCTCTTGCCCTGTGGGTTTCTTCCTCAAATAGATGAAGCCCCAACAGAGGAAGTGCCAAATCGACCCTTCACTCGGTCGCAGGGTAGGCCAAGACCAGAAGTGTCACAATCAGATTCTGAATCCGAATCTGCCATAGATGACGGGTGCTGGATCCGTAACTTGTCAAGACCTTTGGTACAGAGTCCCGGTTCCAAACGATCTCTTGTACAGGTACCGCTGGTGCGAGTCCCGGTTTCTAGCTCTGTGGCACCTCCTCCGCGTGTTCAAACTCGTGACAATCATACGGCACCTCTGGTATTCGCAGAAGGATCCATTCCCCATTATCCGAGGGTATCTCTTAATCCATCTGTGCCTCCATTCCAAACAAGAATGCCACAGTTTCCAAATTCTGTTGACAGGACTGAGATTGGTGCTTCAAATTCTGTGTCAGGTGAAACTATGTCTTTTGTTTCACCTGAGCCTGTTCCATCAGTATATCAAGAAACCTCACTACCGCAGTATGATTCACCAGCATATGACTCACACACCACCTGTATTGATCAGCAGGTGGGTGCCATATCGAGTTCTGCTGATGATCCTGTATTTCTAGGACACGAGGGTGGGGAATCTCAGGACATACGTCGATCAAGCCGACAGAAACAAGATCGAGTTGTACTCCAGTATTATGAGAAGGGGAAATCGGTAGACGTCATCTTGCAACAAAAGATGGCTCTGGCGGAAAGGATGATGGCTTCCCTAGGTTCTTGAATGGGTATGAAAAGGGAACTTATGCAACTGTCTGACTGACTGATGCCAATGCCACAAGGAAACCATTCCAGTCACTCCTTAGTGCGGAAATTTGCAGGTTTTGTGGTGTCGCCATTTAACGTTTATGCCCAATTGGTATGCATATGTATCCGTTTAATAGTATTCAGGGACATGTTGATTGTGTTACATACGCGATTTTCTTTGTTCTTATCTAGGGATTGCATAACTCTGTTTTGCTCAGGTATGCTGATTATCTACAGCAAATGTAATTACCAGAAGCTAAACTCATTTCATTTGGCTCTACATTAGGTACGTCGTTTTTGACTATGCATTATAATCAAGTGTACTGTATTTTATTTTGCATCATAATTGTCAGACATACATGTATATCTGTATGTATGGTAATTGTTAATCTGTAACGGTATTCGTTTGGAATTCGTTGTTGTTTCTGTTCAATCGGGACGATTGTAACATCAGAGGGGGTGAGTGTAGCCTGGGATAGTCTGTTACCATCAGGCTATGATAATATCAAGTGAGTCCATATATATATAAATTCATAATGTTCAGGCATACCATAATGTCAACATCCCAGTTGTATTTCAGTACGTTTTATCATTTTTGTTTTAATTGATGTAGTATAGAACTCTGTTTTGTTCATTATAATTTAGTTCGACTATTCTCAACTAGATTAAATCTTTGAAGTTCAACATACCCTGTTTTAATCTTCTCACATCCTGTGGGAGAGTAGAGTCAAAATTAAGTGCTATCATAAACATGTCAGGCCTAATTTTAATGATGGTGACCATTCACTGGCCACCATCCTTAGTTTGGTCTTTAGGGTGAGCACGCTGTGTGAACGGGGAGAACACCACGGACTCTTGAGGAATCATCATCTACCCTCAAGGTCTTGTCTCCAAATATATGTATTCGTTTTACATATGTATTTTCAACTTCTGTAACATTATTACAGTTGCAAAGTTCAAGAGTGTTAGGGTGTTCTGTATGACAACATCGAAGATGCTACATCTATTACGGTGTTCTGTATGACAAGATTGAAGGTGCTACATGTAATACAGCTATTATAGAATTGAACATCGGTCTTTGTTCTTTTATCGGACCTGCAAACTCCAGCCCAGAACTCACTTTTAACAATCCCACGTTCCAGAGGTTACAATGGCCGCTTTGATGACGTCACAGTGACGTCATTTACGAAAACGGCATTTTTGGGTCGATTTTTCGGTCATATTCCGAATTTTTTATTTATGCAATTTCTCCGCAAAAACTGTATGATAAATTAGTGAATATTAATGTGATGAAAAATAAAATAGCTTTTGGCCACTTTTCATCGCGGAAAAACAGAAATTCTGAAAAAATATGACTAAAACATCACTTTTCTGGTACCCCACATTGCCGCCATTTTGAATTTTCCCATGATCCTCTGCTCGGGGGGTTATGCAAATAGATTGAAAGTCACAGAGTTTCAACTCTCCATTTTTTGTCGTTCCGAAGATAGCGCAGAAAGGGCCATTTCGCCCCACCCCACTCCCAAGGCCAGGTAGGGTTCAGGGCGAACTGTTCAATTTCAAATTTGTGAACTTTCATTTAAGAGTGATGTAAGAGTGACCAGTTTTATACCCCAGTTTAATATCACACTCAGACGTTATGTTAAATATGTCTATTCATGGTTAAAAGAAGTCAAGCAAATCGCACTTGTTTTCTGTGTTCATTCCTCTGTCGGGTATAATTTCTTTCTCTATAGTGTAAAATAGTCATTATTCGCACATTTCTCTTGCAATCGGATTGTTTACGTTTTAAAAATGGCCAGAGTCCAATTCTGGGTCCAAGACTAGATTCAAATCGCCGCACAAAATACCTGAAGTGTTACCCAACTAAAGTAAGATTTTATTCCAAATTGAATGTTCATCAGTATTTGATCCATATGAGTTGACGACTGTAACTGGGGTATCTTGTATTTCATTATAGTAGTTTTCTAACATGTCGTTTTATACTTTTTCATTTTTTTTTTATTCAAAATTATTCTTCTCGAGCTTGTGATGAGAAGGGACTCATCCAGTCGTTCAATTCCCATTGGTTTTTAATAATATTTTTTTTTGTAGTTTGGGGGACTGTATTCTAAAGCAATGAAACACATCACATTATATTTTATTAGCCAGCTCTTCATTGAGACCATTTTATTGAGGCAATGCTTACTGTAGAAAATCAAATTTGTATGTATACTGTATGTAACAATGATAAGAACGTATCATATATATGGTCCAAAATTGCATATAAGATAACTATAAGGTTGAAGTAAGCTTCGTTTAAGACGAATCAGTGCAGGTATTTTATAAATAAGATGTCGATTTGTTGGTTTTGGATTAGAGATAATTTGACTATGAAAACGTGGTGAAAAGAAGGATTTCCAGTATCTTAATCAACGCCACAGAATATACTTGTAAAACAAAGTTATACTACTAAACGCCCGTATTCAAAGTTTTCTTTAAAATCTGTGATAAATATCGTACATTGACAACAAAATACGATCGTAGTCATATCTGGTGCTACGTTTCGTAGCCTGTGTCTAATTCCGCTTCGCCACGGCTAAAGGCCGTCTGTCTGTCATGTGTTTTACATCTATATGGTGTCCAAAATGAGGAGGAATATATACTTTGGAAACGACTTGGAATTCACTTGGATAAAGAATAATGGTCAGTTATTAGGATTTGATGTATAGAAAATCATCATGATGTCTTCCTAACATTACTGAAAACTGTTGACCGCTTCTCTCTTGTAGGAAACCATCTTGGGCTGTTATTGTTTTTATTTCATACACATTTGAAATTGGTGCTATCTGTCATATGAAATATGTCTTTCGATTATTGACGCGGAAATGCAGGATATCAAATGTCGGATCTGACGCTTGCCATTTTCAGGATAACAGGGTCAGGACAATCTTGGAAACATTTGTATTATCTACGTACTCTCTTTTCTGTGAGTAAAAAGATCAACAGAACGGGGCGGACGTGCGGACAGGTGTTAAACATTATCAGCATCATTTCTGCGTCTGACATCCATTGATAGATATGTATATATCTAAATGGCATTAGTATATATCAATTGATAGGTTGTGGTGTATTACGACGTCTTCAAGTCGATAGTCATAATAATTTTCTGGGACTATTCTGTGAGATCTGAAGGCCGACACTCCACACCGTGATTTGGAGGTTTATTCTATTCCAGACATTTATGACATTTGTTATACATTGATCTCTACTTTCAGGAGGTATCACGGTATCAAAAAACGAATATCAAAAACGATATCTCTATGTCCACTTCGTTGCATAAACTGCAAAATTAAACAATTAGGCCTCTCAGCGACGCCGATTTAAGTCCCCTGGATGCAGTATTGGTAATTGGAGACAACATTAGAGAGTATAACTCTGGCGATTACGCATATTATAAATCGGTTTAATCGGGAAATGAATGTCACCATACCGTCGAAAACATCCTGCTAATTTTAAGCGCTTCTACATCTGTCCATTTTCGAAAGCTTTGTAATCAAAAGCCAACTGCACCGAGAGAGCATTTTCCACGGGATCACAGGTTCTTTGAACAGGACAAGTTGGTGGGACCATTATTTAAACAGCACGACTGACGGTCAACTTTTATTTAGCTCATAGATAAGCGGTACCGTGGCACTTCATTTATACTGATATCAAGTTTTGGACAACATCAGCTAAAGCGGTCCTATGAAACCCAACTCCTTCTCAATCTTATCCTCTCGACCTTTCAACAAATTGACCGACTCCTCTCAAATTTCCTCAAGATAACTACGAGGTCACGAAGATGTGACGTAACGAAATAAGGTCAGCAGCTCAAAAGTCAAGGTCACAATGCCCTAAAATCAGAAATTTGTGATTTTATAACACTTGCTAACCGTGCATTTATCTGGAACGTTTTAGCAAGGTTGTGTGAAATGTACGCGTGTCAAACACAGGTGTCCTATTTTACAAGGCGCGAGAGAAAGGGGTCGTCTGCTTTCATACAATCGAATAAACACAGAAATAAATTATAACCTGGAATTTCCATATTAAGTTTATCTGTTGTTTCCATCTTGATTAACAAAGCGACACATATAGACCTATATCCACTTAAATTCCACACAGCCTGACTCAGCTGACAGAACCACATAAACTCGTCCACTGATATTGGCACGATGCCAACCGAGACAGAAGCACAATGCCAATATCAGTGGAAAGGGGAGAATGAATATCAGAATTTGCCTTATTTTTTCAACCTTTCATTATAATTTTTGTTGATAATCAATTTGTGTAGCGCAATAGAATCGAAATAATGTTCTCATAGGCGTGCTCAATGGTTATTTTACGCACGGATGGTTTGGGAAAGTTTGAAAATTTTAGGGAAATATAAACTTTCTCAAACTAACAGTGCGTAAAATAACCATTGATCATGCCTATGAAAACTCTATTTCTTAAATATCGCATTTAATTGCGAGTGGATATATGAGGAGAAGACGATATATCCAAAAACAAAATTCAGGTCAAAATGGTCAAAGATCACTTTGACCCGAAAAGCAGGAAATTATCGAATTTGGATACTGCAGTGAGAAACGATATGCCAGATACTGCGATTTTCAACAGTCAAACAGGAGATCATTCAAGACATTGTCTATGCTATTACGGTCTGATCAGATATTGGTTAACTTCAGGAATACCTCACACTTAATGGCAAACAAGAAACCTATTGAGGTCGAAAGTTCAAAGTTCAAGGCCACTGGAGATAATAAAATCAGGAAACTATTGAAAGTCACATTTTGTGAATGGATGGATTAGGGAGAAACGATGTGTCGGGTAACAAGATTGAGCTCAAAAGTTCAACGGTGAAAGTCACGGACCACTAGTAACTCACTGAATCCCAAAAGTCTCATAGATTTCGTTATTATAACGTAGTCCATTTTGCTAGTTAGTCCCTTTTCATTCCAGTGAGACCCGTCCCAAACACTGTCAATACAATAATACTCGGTTTCCTGAGTATATTCATCAACTTTTAAGGACCGCACTGCGGTGGCCTAATGGTTAGAGCGTCACCCTCGTAAGCGGTAGGTACTGGGTTCAATCCCAGGCCGTGCCATATCAAAGACTTGAAATATGGTTGCTTCCTCGCTTACGCTCAGCATTAAGAGGATAGAACAAGGACTAGTTCACTCGGTGTCAGTATAATATGACTGGGTGGGGTGTCGTCTGCCTACGGCATGATATTTCAGTGTGACAGCACCTTAAAATGGCAGCATTAGATCTGCTCTGCTACAAGTATATACCCCTGCCCCTCCGCTCCCTTCATTCCCCGTCGTAATATAGCTGAAAAAAATGTTGACAGCGACGTTAAACCCTATTCACTCACTCACTCACTTTTATGTTTAAGCTTTAAATATGCTTCAAACATCAATATTTTGCTAGACATCCCAACTGATTAAACTATATTTTTCATGTTATCATGTGTTGCTTTCTGGTGAGGAATAAAAGATGAGCCGCCATAGTGCAGATCTACCATACCACACATTCAATACCCGCCCCTCGAATATATTCACTATCTTTAGTACCAAGGAGCGGAAACCTTACACACAAAATATCAGGCCAACCTATTTCTGTAACCCGATTCATTGATATCCTTTATCAGGCAAATTAATGTTAGCTCATGTGCATGATACATGTATGTACAACCCTGTAAGGTTAGCCGCT
This sequence comes from Hanleya hanleyi, assembly GCA_036873755.1. NCBI lineage: Eukaryota > Metazoa > Mollusca > Polyplacophora > Lepidopleurida > Hanleyidae > Hanleya > Hanleya hanleyi. Next base: position 89,219 of record JAVTVY010027835.1, read on the forward strand.
AATCTTTGTCAATAAACAGGCTTGGACAAGTGTGATATGAGTTCAGGAACGGGTATTCTACAAGTAACTGTCCTGATGCGCATGTGCAATAACAAACATGGCTGAGAGACAGATCCTCCATAGCCATTATTCTTAGTTCTTGTAATTCTTTTTTGTTACAATGCATTCAGATTTCTCCTGTCGGTGAGATCACAGTGATGACAGCTATCATCAAAACAAGGCGACGACAGCACCACCAATACAGGGTGAACAGTTAGAACCATCGTCCTATTCCATCATCATGGGCCATCACTATTTTTTTACTGTGTCGCTTACTCATTCTAGAATGGATCTCTGATTATTGACGCGACAAGTCATTCGACAACAAGTGCTACTCAATATCTGATGTGAAGCCACACATGTATGTATTAGAGGACGTCGTTAGAGGACGTTGTGGTCTAGTATGCACAAGGACATCATTTACAGCCTGTGAGGCAAGAGCTGCCGATCGCGCTTCGCAATCATGTAAATTTGCCACTTTTGCAGACATGATGAATCCGAGTAACTGCCGTATTACTGAGTGTAATACTCAGAGGGAGGAAGACAGGACTCGGTTATCGAATCTAGTACAACAAGCAGCCAGAGGATGCAAGTCCCCCGCCGGAATGGCAGCAATATTTTTTAGCATTGTTGGTCTCGGGGAGGATATACATCCCAACTGCTATACTTCATAGGCGTTGGATGCGGAAGGGTCTTTCTGCCTTCCCAAGTTTTAAAATCAACTCAGAACGGTTGACTGAACATTTTTTTGCTTCTGTAAATTAGCTTCCATGCAATGAAGCATGGAAGTTATGTAACCGAGAAGCGACCCTAAGTGACATCTCAAGGCATATTATCTGAAATTTGACGAGAAGCTGAATGCATCCTCAACCTATTGTCTGGAAACCAAATTTTAAATTTGCTACCAGGTGTCGCCACCTGTAGGTGCAAGTGGGCGAAATTAATGCAATCCGAAGGATCATCTCATGACATGGTGTATCAGCATACAAACTTCGGAAAGAATCTGAAAAGGGGTTATTGCCCGGAAACCAAATTTAGATTTGTATGCACAAGTGTGCGAAACACAATCCCAAGTGACATCTTATGGCACATGAATACCAAATTTGAGAAGAATCCAATGAGCAGTTATTGCCAGAAACAAATTTCAGATTTTTCCACCAGGTGTCGCCACCAGTATGCAGAAGCAGGTGAAATACAATCTCAAGGGACATATCATGGCATGGTATCTGCAAACCAAATGGGAGAAAAATCTGATGAGCGAAATCAAATTTAGATTTGACACGAGGTGGTGCTACCTGTAAGCACAAGTGGGCGAAACGCAATCCCAAGCGACATCATATGTCCTGATATATTCATGCCAGATTTAAGAAGAATCTGACGAGCGGTTCTCAAGTTATTACCCGGAAACAAATCTGGTATTTCGCCACCAAGTGGCACCACCTGTAAGTAAAAGTGAGCGAAACGCAATCCCCCGCAACATCTCCTGGCATGATACATGCATGCTAAATTTGAGGAGATTCCGATGAGCAGTTCCCAAGTTAATAGCTGAAAACAAATTTTGATTTTAACACCTGGTGGCGCCACCTATAGGCGCAAGTGGGCGAAATGCACTCTCAAGCAACATCTTAGGTCATGGTATTACCCGGAGACAAATTTGGGATTTTGCCACCAGGTGGCGCCACCTGTAAGTGCAAGTGAGTGAAAGGCAATCCCAAGCAACATCTCCTGGCATGGTACATGCATGCTGAATTTGAGCATGCAGTTCTCAAGTTATTGGCCAAAAACAAATTTCAGATTTTGTCATCAGGTGGCGTCACTTTCTGAGCAGAAGTGGATAACACACTCCCAAACAACATCTCATGGCAAGATACAATGTATATGCATGCCTAATTTGGGAAGAATTTGATGAGCAGTTCTCAAGTTATTGCCTGGAAACCAAATTTCGAGCAACATTTCAAAGCATTTCAAAGTTATTGCTTGCAGCACAAAAGAACGGGAAAAACCCTAGTGGCGCCACCTACAGGCAGATCTTTCTGAAACGCAATACCAATCAACATCTTGTCACAAGGAATGCATATGCAACTAGATACAGTCGATCGAATACGATTGGAGGCATGCCTTTTGCATCTTTAGTAAAGGAAACATTCATTATTTGTGTAAAAAGTAAAAACGTAAAACTTAGGAAAAACATCATTAACATGGCCCCATAAGATAACTTGAGGGTAGGTACCCACATACCAAATTTAAAAGAATCCATTAACGTCCAACAGTTACTGTCCGGAAATGCAATTTTACCTTGGCCCTCAGGTAGCGCCATGTGTAGGCAGATAGGCATAAAAAATAATCCCAACCGAGATCTTGAGGCAAGATCCCTTGACATTGGAGATAGAAAATGTTAACTTGGCCTACAGGTGGCGCCACCTATGAGCAGATCGACAAGAAAAACACTACCAAGTGAAACCTTCAGGTAAGGTACATGTATACCAAACTTGGAAAGAATTCATTCAAGTATTAAAAAGTTATGTGCCTGATAAAGATAAATTGAAACCTTTGGGGGTTGCAATTATCCCAATATTATCCCAATATTGCAGACAACACACAAATTTCAGCTTCTGCCAAGATATATTGGAGATATATATGCTCAAACACAATATATGAGGGTCGGGCGAGAGCTAGTTTGGGAGATAGAGGGTGTGGCTCGGCGGGATGGGGACATGCTCTTCTTGAGAGTAGTGGTAGGTGTGCTGACATGAAAGCCATAGAAAGCTCCCTGTACATGAAACAACCACACTGACAACTGCATGCCATCATCTATCACAGTCCGAAAAACCACAAGGTGGAATTCAATTCAATTCAGGAAATTGATCATATGCACAGTGTGCACCCAAACTTTAGGAACTCAGTTGTAATTAATATAGTAAGTTACACTGTGGACACAAATGGTTCCTGCAGAAACTTTAGGGTAAATCATATGATGTGAGATACAATTAATTGATAGCAAGATTGAAGAAAATGTTGTCCTTCATTTAAGATGACACGAAATTCAAAAACCAGGGGTTCGGTACTGCGGGGATTTCCCCGCCAGTTATTTCATATACTTCTGAAATATAATATGGTTCATGCAAAAGCTTTAGGGTAAATCATATGATGTGGAATAGAATGATTTCATAGCAAAGTTGAAGAAAATGGCCTTCATTTAAGGCGACACAAAATTCAAAACTAACACAGGTTCGGTACTGCGGGGATTCCCCCGCCAGTTATTTCATATTATACTTCTGAAAAAAAATATGGTTCCTGCAAAAGCTTTAGTGTAAATCATATGATGTGGAATAGAAGGACTGGACAGCAAATTTAAGAAAATGGTGTCCTTCATTTAAAGCGACATGAAATTCAAAACTAACAGCGAGAAGCGGAAAAAAGAAGAACATATGACAAACGCATTTAAGGATGCCTAATTATTAGACAAAGCATTTGGAAATTATTGCTTGTGAAGAATTTGAATGGAAACCACGGACATGAACAGAAGATTGGAACAAGACCCAGTGGCGCCACCTTCAGGTGGATCTTGCTGAAACGCAATACCAACCCATGTCTGGTCACAAGGAGTGTATATGCTAAATTTCAAAGGAATCCGACAAATCTTTTGGAAGTTATCGCCTGTGAAGGATTTGAACAGACATCCACAGACACAAAGAGAGCAAGACCCATTTTAACTGGAACGGACATGAAGAAGCGAAACTCAGTGGCGCCACCTTCAGGCAAATGTTACTGAAATCCAGTACGCAACCGCGTCTTCTCATAAGGAATGCGTATGCCAATTTTCGGAAGAATCCAAGAAAGCGTTTGGAAGTTATCGCTTGTAACCGACATCCACGGACACAAAGAAGCAAGATTCATTTTGACCCAGTGGCGCCACCTTCAGGCAGATGTTGCTGAAATGCGATACCGACTGGCGTCTTGTCGCAAGGAATGCGTATGCCGAATTTCGGAAGAATCCAACAAAGCGTTAGGAAGTAATCATTCGAACAGACATGCACGGACATCCACGGACATGCACGGACACATAGAAGCAAGAACCATTTTGACCCAGTGGCGCCACCTTCAGGCAGATGTTGCTGAAATGCGATACCGACTGGCGTCTTGTCGCAAGGAATGCATATGCCGAATTTCGGAAGAATCCAACAAAGCGTTAGGAAGTAATCATTCGAACAGACATGCACGGACATCCACGGACATGCACGGACACATAGAAGCAAGAACCATTTTAAAGTCCCCCGGCCGCGTTGCGGCGGGGGACAACAATACGCCACAGACAGAGAGATGTCTAGATTTGAAGACTTAACAAGCTTGAATAGGGCACACTCATCATTGCACTTCCAAAAAATAACCTGGGTAGCATTCGTGATTTTCTTTAGTTCGCAACAGATTTTCCTGAAAATTAAGAAAAACTATGCACATGACATTTCTGTATTCTATGACAAATTTCATTATTTAGAGAGTTGATGCCGCCTAAATAATTCCGACAACGTTGCAGTTTCCATGTGTTTATTATGCTACCGTCTGTGTTTCACGTAGGACGTCAAACTAAACTCCCATTAAACAGCACCCCAACTCACTTGAAGTGACCCATTGTCGTTGCGTGCGAGTTGTTCTCGAAAGTGTTTGAATATATTTCAAGACCGTCAGCACTCTTCCAGACACTGCAGGGCAATTGTTGAACTTTTACAATATTGAAACGCAGCTTTCCGCAATTCCAATCAATACTAATTGACGCAAGTAGCGTTTCAGCATGGTGCACAAGTTTTCTATATGAAGGACACACATTAAATATAAAATGATCCATTGCCTTTTACGTACCGACTTGTGGCATATACCTGTGTAAAATAGTTTTCGTAAAAATCCGTTTCGGAATATGAAACATTGTCGTCAATGTAAAAACGGATTTTAGAATAATCGGGGCTTAATTTCTTCTCAGATTTTAAGATTCGGAATAGAGTTAATTATCTAAACTCTTACAAACAATGTGGATGTCAAAACTGGGAAACAAAACGTTCGTTTTTTTAATCGCATACCAGAATTGCACATACAATTTTTGTGATTTAACAAGGAAATCGAAGTGAAAGCTACAAGATGAATACTCCTTGAAATTCAGCTGAGAGATTGGGGAAGTCATCTCATGGTATCCTGAAATAATTGAGTATTTAATTGGGTTTAGTTCTTGGGTTGATTCGGGGAAATGTATTGAAAAGGAGACTGAAGGATTTCTGGATGCGTTGCATCTTTTCCAATTACGAATTCAACTTCTTCTACTGCATACACGATGTATGCTTTCGTGTCAGTGACAGGCTAATGATAGTGAAGTTTATACGCCTCAAATGAACAGTATCATGAGATATATTATTCTGCCTGAGATTTGAAAATTTATTCGGATAAATGATTACTGTTCAATATAATATCTCTTTACGATAAAACAAGCAACTTGTTTCATTAATTTTCATTTCATATCTGTTTGGAATTAGTGCAAACTGTTGAACCAAACCGTTTCAATCAGTCTCCACCGTTCTGAAAGTCACTATCGCACCTGTTCTTCCCTAAATGTGAAATCAACGACTGAAGAAACAGTAGAACAGGATCGAGGATCAGCGAAAGGTGCGCGGTCCTGCTTTAGCCACTTTAGCTGTTGTAACTCGGGAAATATAATATGGTTTCCAGACTGATATCTGTACCAGCATAGGTATGAAGTTCTCTGTTTGCGGAACTTTATTGACCGACAAACTTAAGCTCAAAGCCAGAAAAATGGTGTTGATCAACACCCCAAAAGGTGTTCATCTCAATTTGCACCAACACCATATAACTCCTACACCCAGGTGTTACCAGAAGTGTTAGTTCAGAAACGCTGTATATTGAAGCAGGATTTGAACAACTTGTACGAAGACGCCAAATTCACAGACTCGTGATGTTCTACCGTATTGCCAATGGCATGACGAATCTGCATTTGTTGAAACACCTCCCCGCGCCCGTTTTCGTTCGTAATCCTTATAACACGCGCAATGCAAACGTATAGATCATCATATAGATGTCGAACAGAATTATTTCGAGGATCTTTTTTTCCGACCACACTCAGTGAATGGAATGCTCTCCCGGAACCGGTTACTAGCTCACCTACAATTTCTGCGTTCAAACGAAAATTACAGAATATGCATAAAATTTCCACTCCATCGCCATGGTATTATGTATGTCATAGGAAAGAGAATATTCAACTGTGTCGTCTCAGGAATGGAGCAACCTGAAGAGACATCTATTTAATAATTTCCTTTCAGATACTACAAAATGTAACTGTGGGTATCCTGACGAAACAGTGGACCATTTCTTCTTTCGTTGCCCAAAATTTCATAACCCAAGGACTCATTTGCTCAACAATTTGTTTACAATTTTCAAAGGTCACGAAATCCCAACACCAAAACGTTTCTTATTTGGCGATCACGACAAGGACAAAAATATAAATATTCAAATTCAGAAATTCTTAGGAACCTACATCACAGAAAGTAAACGCTTTGATTAGGACAAATCTGAACAAAATATATTTTGGATCCGCGAACTTGTTTAAAAGATATTGATTCACGATAGGCGACCCCACGGAGAAGTCAAACTATCCAGTGATACCCCGAGTCTCTTCGTTATACAGATATATGTATGTTAATTTAGAAAAAAAATCCTTTATTATTATTATTATTATTATTATTATTACTTTCAGCTTTTTTCCAATACTTACCTCTCCGAGCCGATCATAATGTATGTTATACTGTTAAACTAAATTCATTCTTGTATGTTTTTCTGTATGCGGGAGATACAATAATAAGCTTGCCTTAATGTGCTCCCCACTAATTGTGAATGTAAATAAATACTACTTAAATCAACTCCTACACCCTTTACTGGTGTTGGCCAATGCCATTACTTGGTGTTGAGCCCGCATTTGTACTTGTCAGTGAACACTGATATGGTGTCGAACCATTTTTAACACCATAGATTGGTGTGGACCAACACCATTATTTGATGTTGAACTGGCCTCAACACCATTATTGAGTGTTCACATTGATCAACACCATTCCCATAACACCAACGAAGATGGTGTTGGCCAACACCATCTTTCTGGCTGTGCAAGAAAGTATCAGTCCTCGCGATTTTATTTCACGAATTAGAGCAAAGAATTCGCGATGTCTAACGGATCGTGTACGAATAAAGCTTAAAAAGAACAAATCGCGAAAAAATGTTTTCTTCCATAGATGACCTAGATTTTATTGCTTTTATTCAACATTCTCACCATTGACACAGGATTAATCATCTTTCCCTCCAAAGAAACAATTGATTTTGTTTAAGACAAATACTCCCTAAAGTAATATACATTGGTTGGCTAACAACACCCCCTAACACCCCCCCTCCCCATCCTGCACCATAAACATACATTTAAACACCAATCACAATATAGTATCTTTCGAAAGTCATGTCACGTTGACTGTTTATTAGCCCACAGCCAAATAGCAAACGCTGATAACGATGTAAATTTAATAACCTCATTCTAGAAGACAGCAAGTTATCGAGGGTCAGCGAGTGATTTGTTTTTATCATCAACATTTCATTGCTCACAATAACGATATTAGACACGGAAGAATTGAAATAATAATACGTGATCTCTCATACAGGAGATCGTATATTCAAAGAAGATTTCTGTCTGGCATGTAGACGTTCTATTGCTTAGCTAGAGGTTTTTTTTAACGAATGAACGATAATTTGACCCGAGAAAGAAATATAGTCATTACGAAACAACAACTAAGTGCAGTTAAACGCAACATAACAAGGGTGATAATGGAAAACGATGCCAGCATACTGACAAGAAAACACATGACCCCACAGGAAATGCACGGACTACATATTTCTGAAAACAACACCAGAACCAAAACGGATCCCTTTGATGATTTGTATATCAGCTGAGAGACATACAAGTGTTATCATCACGTTACATGTGCCCATGTCATGTGATTCCGGATTCGGTAATACAATCTTTGTACACTTAGGCAGAATATAATAAACGGTCATCAATTTACTCCACATTGAATGGACGACTGCTTGATAGACTGATATGGATTAACGGTTTATAAATGGCTACTGAATAATGGAGAAATGACGGATGATGGCGCGATATTAGATATCGGTAACAAGTAATTTTTCCCAATTATCCTCTGTGAAAAATAGCGAAAAACAATTGCCTCGACAATTTAGATATTGTATTTCTGTATGGACCTGCACAGACGATGGGAAATGCCAGAAACACAAAACGCATCCAATGCGTCAAACCTAGCAGCTACACTCCTGGCTACAATGTAGCTTAATGTATTATTTATACATTGACGGTAGTTCTTTCTGTCGATAACCATATTTAGGTCACGGTATAAAAGCACAACTTTTCCTTCTTTCAGAATTGTCTTCCTATCCCCCAAGGTACAAATTTGTAGCGGCTTGGAAAACAGTCTCTCTTGAGAAATAATTAATCAAAGACCACTTTAACAAGGGGATTGAGTTACGGTATAGTGAAAAGGAGGATGTAGAATAGCCAGTATCCTGATAGGATTTGTTTTGCGGAACACAGTTGGTCACGTGTTGGGTATTTTCCCCTCCAGCTATTGAGGAGTTTCCTTGCGATCGATCAGAGTGATACTTTGTCTTTTAGTACTGATTCAGGCATGAGAATCCAGAGGTTTGTACGGAGCCGTGGAAGGGACAGACGTTTTATTTATATTTAAAAAAAACAAAAAAAACGCATGTCCCTTCCACGTCAGTGAAAAGGGATTTTTTTTTATTTTTTCTTAATAAAAGTTTTTCTTCTTTTGCATCAACTGAATTATCTCGGGCCCTTAGATAATTGTCCAATCAGAAAGCAGCATAGTGGGCTATGGTACGAGAATCGCAGGCTCTCATTGGTCAATTATCTTGGACCCAGAGATAATTATCTACGGCCCCGAGATAATATCTAGGGCCCCGAGATAATCAGCCAATGAAAACCGCTTTTGTTCTCCCCTATTCATCCGACCGCCATTTCGCCTTTGTGCTGCTATTCTGTGAAGGTAATACCATAGTTCAATGAAAGCCAAGTATACCCGTCATTAATGACTACTTATGTGGAAACATTCACATCATAGTTGAAGCGGGCCAACCTGTTATTACACGCAAGGCAATCGATTGGCGTTATCATACATGGCGGATACGAGAGGTCTATAAAAGGTCAATTGTTTATATATTTGACATGTCTGCTGCGAGAGACAGTTTCTTGTTATTAGATTCAGGCTGTATGAAGAGATGGATTTCTTTGACCAAAAATTGACCGGCAAAGATACTCTCCGTGTAACACCAGCTTAGAACAGACGAGTCCACACTTAGCGTTAAATGGACGACTGGACATTGGACTGACCATTGTTGGGTTTTAACGTATCATCTGTGATGTATGGTCGTTGCGTTGGAGGTAACCTGTGTGATATGCTCCACACAAGCAGGCTGGAACAGGTCACATCCTTGTAATAGCCGAGTAGGGATGTTAAGGGAGTGACATATGCAACTATACCCTTTTTCATTGAATCACAAGTGATCTGATTACTAAATAGGCATTACAGTTGAATGTGAATAGGACACCTCTATATCTCTTTGAACAAACAATGTAAACTGGAGAATATAATTACAAAAAAAATGGTTCTTGGGACTGCCAGCAGAAGTACATAAATATTAACACAAAATATTGAAAAGCAGTCAAATAAATTCTGTATAGTGTGTTCTGCGACAAAGACTATGTTACATATGAAAAATGATTTGGGAAGTATTTTTAAATATTTTTTTTTATTTCTTCAGTGATTGTCGTAGTCTAGAAATTGTGTGTACCAGACATGTGGATCAAATCACAGATATGTGTCAATTGGCAATTAATTATGCCGCTTCTTTCAGAACCTGGCACAATCACAACAGGCTGTGAATGAATGGACCGCAATAGGCAGTTCGTGATTGAATAGAATGAATCCAGGTGATTTCCCTCACTGACTGCACAAACTGGTATTTTATATGTATTAATTAGCTTTCACAAACTAACACAGGTTGGTGACAGTGTCACACACAGGTCTGTTTTGGATAGCTCTGCACAGCTTTGGGCTGTCCTTCATATTGACTAACATGAATTATCATTGCCTTGGACTATTATTTCGACATAGTAAATGATAAAAAATCTTTTAAAAATACTTTCCGATGGAATTTTCTTTTCTGCCATAGTCTTTGTTGTAGCAGTGATTTCAGTGAATTTTCAGGACCATCTTCCAAGAGTGTGTGTTTATTCTTTTTTTTGACTTCTTCTGGTCGTGCCGAGACGCTTTGTTTCTGTAATTATATCCTCCAATTTACATTGTTTGTTTAAAGGGGTGTCATATTCCCATTCAGCAAGGTTTGGGGAACATTCTGGTATATGATATCGGCCACCAACTGTATTGCCTATTTAGTAATCAGATCACTTGTGATTCTATGAGAAAAGGTATAGTTGCATATCACCCCTCAATTGCGTCTTGGGTTTTTGGGTGGCACATATATGACCTGCATGCAGAACATCCCCGTTTATCAAATTAATGCAACCAATATGCTGTTTGATAGAATGTACACTAGGACATTTTAGTTGTATTACGACGACCTCATAAGGCTAAGTCACATTATCCTATCACCGGGTCAATCAGTCCTTGTTTTATCCGACGATACCAACAAAATAGCGGTGGTTACTTTGCAGCAGTGTTGATTTCAAGCCAATGAATGGTTCTCTCCAGGAGACCTAATTGTCTTTCCTGTATTGTGTTCAGATGGCTGACCTGATCCAGTTTCTGAGGGAAAGGGGGCTGGAAGAAAGTCGTCTTCAAAAATTAGTTGACGAGAAGGTAAGTATATATTACATGCAACTCATGCCAACATTCAAGCATACTATGTGCATATTAACGAGGTCTCCAAACTGCGTTAAACTTCATTCAATGAAAAATATGAAAAAATAAATAAATGAGACAAATAATTTAAACACTAAGAATACCCAATCAATTATTTAACCAGACCACCGTACTCTTTTTCGAGAGAGTCGCCATTTCCGGACCTCTGTCCATTTCGGAATTCTTTCACCAATATCAAATTATTATGAATCCATATTCTGCCTTACCGCTGATGCATTTATTAACAATAAATTTGTGCACGGTTTTTCTTTGGAACGGAGCAAGTCAATTATTTTAGGGAATCTATTGTGCTATTATAATTTTGGAGATGTGACGTGTTTTTTTTTTATATGGATATCGCCAGAAGGTCCTGCTAATTTGAATGTTCGGTTATTTGGGGCTTAGCGATGCCTTGTGTCTGAAAGGATCTAGCGTGGGGATCGTTCGCACCTGAGAATCCCACTCTTGCGAGGTCAATGTGGATTCACACATGGAAAGCATCGGCTGATATGTCAACTTCTGGTACTTCCATGTGTAATGATTGTGCACAAGGTTATTCCCACTTGTCCGGGTGGATTGAGGTTTTAGGACAGGCTGGTGTCTGATGCAACTCCAGGTTGACGGTCCTAGCAATGCTAGGACCAGCCACGTTTCATGGCTTCGTTCTTTTCATCACTGCGCCATTCATCCATGTCACTGGGATGCCACAGAAGCTATCACCTGTAGAGCTGAACGGCTCTGTTCGGCACCCGAAATAACCCCTTCCCACTTTCTGTCTCTTCTGTTCATCAAGTTCCACAAACAGTTCCATAACCCTGCGGAGCTGACGTCTTTGTTATCCATCCTTAAATGCAAGGACGTTTTGAACTTTTCGCGACAACCGCCAAATTCGGCACGCTACGATATCACCGCCAGAAAGCTGCCCGGCGGAATTAACATTTGAGGTAGAAATCAACCTTATACTTCAACCGATGAGAAAACTACGGTGGCCCGTTAGGGCCATTGTCGTTTTCTTTTGATTTCCTATGTTTTTCTTCTATTTCCGAAGAAACCAACTTAATTTTCTAGATTTTCTTTGTATTTTCCAAGAAATCAAATGAATTTTCAGCGAATTCATAGCAATATTCTGCGAATTTTCCGTGTTCAACGACGTAAAAACAGAGACAAAGTCGAAGAAAAACCTATGAAATTCTTGAAAAACACCAAATATAATTTCCTCCGCGGATATAATATTTCCTCCGCGGATATAATCGTTTCCTCCGCGGATATAATATTTCCTCCGCGGATATAATATTTCCTCCACGGATATAATCATTTCCTCCGCGGATATAATATTTCCTCACGAGATACAATCAGGCTTCCTCCATGAATACTAATATTCCTCTCCACTGGGTCCTGTCTTTCTCGCAGATATAATCATTTCCTCCGCGGATATAATATTTCCTCCGCGGATATAATATTTCCTCCGCAGATATAATCATTTCCTCCGCGGATATAATATTTCCTCCGCGGATATAATATTTCCTCCGCGGATATAATCATTTCCTCCGCGGATATAATATTTCCTCCGCGGAGGAAATCCACGTGACTTGAGTACTAGAAAGACGGCAAATTCATTAGCATTTTTGAGGCTGAGGAGTGAGGCTGATGTGCAGGTGACGTCACGATGGCGTCACTATGACGTCACATCCGGTGACATCCGAATCAAAGGTCGCATCCGGTCACGTGACAACCGGGTCACTTCCTGTGACGTCACGATGGCGTCATTATGACGTCACATCCGGTGACATCCGGGTCAAAGGTCACATCCGGTCACGTGGCATCCGGTAACATCCGGATCACTTCCTGTGACGTCGCTTCCGGTCACCTGGCGGCCCAGCAAGAGTTATCTGCCCCTACCTAAGACCCCAGTGACTTCCAATGTTAATCTCATGCAGGTATGGGAAAGGGGGCTTGAAGATGTCGTTGAACGCCACTATGAGATTCGCCCCCGTTTTCGTCCGGATAGGTACCACCCACGCATACTTCGATAGGATATCGATGCACGTCAAGATATACCGATTCCCATCGTTGTGTTTGGCAAAGGCGCTCATATCGACCAAATCCGCTTGCCACTGGGCATCTATTCCTCCCACGATGACCCGGTTCCATAGAAAATGGCGACGGACAGATCGATGTAACTATTTTGGGAGTAGCTAATTACGAATCCGCGATGA
>JAVTVY010027836.1:0-10727 GCA_036873755.1 Hanleya hanleyi
CAATAACACATGTTGTCTTGTCCCCAGATCTCATAACCCCGGATAGAGCCTGGGCGAGTAATCTGGGGGGAGCGGGTCTCTGGTTTCTACCCCAGTCTGATGATATCTATTTGACCATTAACGCATGTTGTCTTGTCCTCAGATCTTATAGTTTCGGATAGAGCTTGGGCGAGTAAAGGGGAGGGAGCGGGTCTCTGGATTCTGCTCCAGTTTGATGATTTCTATATGATCCATCGGATAAGTTTGATGAACAGATACTCGAGCGTTGAGAAGAACAAAGGAGTTACTCTTCAGTTTTTTGATCGGTCCTTGCAATACGTGAGTTTGCTCATATTATTATTTTTGGCCTGTATGTTGTTGTACTTGTACACATACATGGATGGGCTAATTATTGTACTCCTCCCTGATACGAATGCCGTCAAGTATGCATAACGTCCTTGACGTTTTTAATTTTAATTTGTCCAGTTGACTTTGAGAGATGTGAAAAGTCCAAATGAATCTAGTTTTGTAAGGTGCATAACAAAGATCTATACAAGACTAAGAATTACTGGGGATAACAGACTTCCTATAACATGATATAAATATCGTTATCGCTGTGTTAAATGGTATAGTTTGTGCGAAGTGCCGGTGTTAAACTGCCAAGGATGGCGCCATATTATTTATCTCCGCCTTTATACTGACATTGGATAAATGTGCTTAATTCACAAGGTAACACTGCCTTATTCAGCTGTCAATGGATACAAATGGGACCACTTCAATATAAGCTCTGTTAGATCACAATGGATCAACATAACGGTGACCTCCGTTTACAGTCAATACAACAACGGCTGGATGGAAATTCGTGTATTTGGAGGTGAGAAATTTGATCTAATTAATCCTTATAATATCAAAAATATAAAGTCGCCTGAAATATTCCAAAATTGCAGTTGGACATGACAATATTTAATAAGATAAACGAATTATACTACAATTAATACCATGGTGGTTATATCATCACACGATTACAATTTTAAAAGTAAAACATCTCTTTGAATAAAGCGAGTGATCATTTTTAATAACAAATAACGAAAAGCTATTGCGTTAAAAGGGAATATAATGTACATGATAGGGGAGAGATACCATGTATGTGATATCTGTCTTCATTCAGAGTAATTGAGTTTATTTCATCAAATTATTTCTACTGGTTTCTGGGATATCTCTTCAAATATTTTGAGGGTAGTACGGATTTGCTATGCAAATGATCTTTGACGATGTCGCATGGTGAGCTAGAAATAATCAGCCGGATAAATGATGTCTTATTTTCTATGATGCTCATTCTATTGCATCTCAGTAACTGGGTCATTGGATACGATAATCCGATCCGACATTCAGTAGCCAGACGTCGATGACGGATCTCCGTGTCCAAATTGGAAAGGCCTAATTCAGAAGAGAGTTAGCACTGAACTTCAAGTAGACATGACATTTTTTTTATTTTGTACTGTATCCCAGGCACACTATGCCTTCAAATATCATGGAGATACAAATAGAACATCATGTGTTTTACATCTCCATGAATACTGACAAGCAAGGCGTGACAGATACATATTCTAGAAACGACTTGAAAATTCATTTGGCTAAAGGATAATGGGCAGTGATTAGGATTCCAGCTATAGAATGTGTTCATGCTGACGCCATAGAATAAGGTTGGTCGCTTGTCTCTTGTAGGAAAGCCTCTTGTGTTTTTTTTTCTTCTAATTTTTATTACATATACGCATGTGAAAACTTGTGCTGTCATACAAAATAGGTCTTCGATTATTGACACGGAAATTAGTGTTTAGACGACGGCTGAATAGTGAATGTAGGATCCGAGGCCTGGTATTTGTAGTATCATTATTACGGAAACCGGTAACCAAACCCTTTTATTAGAATCGTGTAACTTTCGAGGAATATTTCAAAGAATACGGACCCCGTAGAACAATGTCGCTGTTTTTTAGTTTGTTGCTATGGTTGCTATGGTGACCATATTCCTTGAAGTAATGAGAATATTTCCAGAAGGAAACTGTGGCACTGTGCATAATGCTATAATGTACAAATACTATGAGATTCAAGGAGGCCTGTAGTTTTGGAAATCGTCTGGCATAAAGTTAGCCTTACCTTTTCACTAGATCGCATCATCGAAAAAGTATTTGCATAAAAACACGGAATCGCAAGCCTTTGGGTAGCTGTAAATGAAACATAATGTAACCATCTACATCATGACATTGGTGAATAGTTTCAGATCCAGAAATTAATTTGGTGCCACATCAGATTAATATCTTGTATGAAGGCAAACTGTAACACGCTAGCTGGTATGTATATCATGTTTTGGTTAAATGCTTGCTCTCATCTTGGCAATGCTAACCATGTACACTGATATGATGACATTATGGCATCACAAAAACATAGAAACCCCTCTTCTCTCTTGGAGGAAACTAACTGGTATTTAACTAGTTGGAGTTTAACTAACTGGTGTTCAAGCAACTGGTTGAACTAGCTGGTGTTTAACTTTATATTTTCTTGATATGCCTGCCCGGATTTTTGTGCCAAAGTGTCACGTGAATAAAATATTTCGATTAGTGGTGGAAACGTTCTAAATGGAGAATGTGACGCTTGTGTATATAATATCGTTGCTACAAATGTTGATACAGCTGCTGATAGAGATGTTGATGCAGATGTTTTTTTCACGGAAGACGGCTACCCTATTGGCATATTGGTATTCCTATGTAATTCAAAAAAGAATTGTAATTCCACAAATCAGCCCAGATGCTTCAGGGGTGGTCCAAACTTTATAACACCGGTTTTAGCTGGGAAATGCTGTGAACAAGATGCGTGTTTAGCGTGTTGTGCTATGAATTCTGAATTCGTTGCCTTGTTACAAAAAATTGTTTGCAAACTAATGATAAAATACAAAAATCTGAATGAACATACAATCGTCAAATTTGTTTCACTTGTTTTTTTCAGTTCCAACTACAAAACCAGATTACGAAGGCAAGTACAATCATCGAGTGTCTGGATGATGTAATGTTTCACTCAAATGCTACTGCCTTTCAGAGACTGGAAATTACCGCAAAGCTTTTTTTATTTTATCCGCGTTCATTATCTTGCCTTGCATATTATTATCTTCTCCATACAAGGCAGCTGTAGCATTTCGCCGACAAAACAACTTTTGCTGCTACGTTCGTAAAACGAAAAATTAACTTATTCAATTCTGCAAAAGAAAAGGTTTAACACATTAAATTGTAAAAGCTATAACGGTCAAGCAACGTAAAATTTAAATTATCTCTGAACATCTAGTATCCTTGTTCAAACTAAAAGTCCCATATGGATAATAAAACGCTGATATAACACGTCCAAGAATCCGAAGTGTATCGTATTAACACCTCCAGTTATGCTGTCGATTACTTGAGAAAGTGACCGCTTTAACATTATTCGATATCCAATAAAGGTAACTCTGTAATTAATTTGTTTTGTGCTGTTACAGATACAACTTGTCGTACCTTGATATATCAGGGCATTGTATCGACGCCAACATATGTCCTTACACCAGAGGAGAATCTGCGCCAGAGGGAATGTGCCAGCGACTGTGTCAGGAATCCCTCCTGCTTAGCTGTCTCTGTCAATGTACAGAACGGTAAATGTCGGCCAATATTCCACGATGTTCTCTTACAGAAGGTGAACATGGATGAATCGTACGTCTTGTGGGTCCCAGAGAGATAATTCTTTGTTAAGACTCGCAAAATTATTACCCTCCTTCCGAGGCCCATTCTGAGACACGTCAGTCACAGTGAGAAACCGAGTGTTATCTGTCCGCCGCTCAATCCGGAATGTCAATCGCGACCATATGATGGTCATTATTTGACAGTGACAACAGAACTATCGAAAACTGACACTAACTGTAAATCGGCGATAGCATGAAAAATGTCACGTTTTTTCCTATCTGGTAAATACGTGCCTATCATATTCGTACCATCGCCATGTATTTAAGGCGATAATGAGGTGTGAATTCACTGATATAGAAGACCCAGGCGAGTTATAGCAACCACGTGTACTCATTAAATCCGTGTCATACCTGTTGACTTTGTCACATTTCTGTGATAGTCAGCTACAAAACTGTATAGCTGCATTGTAAAATATTAATGACTGTGCAACAAGGTTACCAGTAGTTTTTACACTGTAAAAAATACTGTAAAAGTTAAGTTTAATTTACTGTATACATTACATAAATTATTGTTCACTACTTTAATCTGAACTACAGTAAACTACTGCAAATTTACAGGATTCAACTTCATTAATGTGAAACTGCAGTAAACTACTCCAAAATGACAGTTAAACCCAGTGTTAGTTTACTGTAGAATTTTACAGTAAAACCACTTTACTGAAGCCAAAAGCCTTTCTGTAAATTCCACAGGAAAGTAATAATTATTGTGACTGTAATTTCTAAAGTAAATTTTGTCAGTTGTCGAGGGGTTACTGTTCTTTGGACCGGGTTTTAGTCTTTCCATTTATTTATGTAGTGTTCCTTTGTATTCGTTTTGCTCGTGACTTATGACTATTCATTGTTTAGCTTGACGGCGACTGTGCTGACGAATGTGACTGGCCGGTTTATGAAAGGAGAGTGTGTATTGGACTGAATGATCACTGGGTGATTTTGGGTAGCTGCACGGATTTGGGTTCGAGTCGAATTGGATTCTTTGTTCATTACGTTTTCTGATTTTGAGTTGTACGTTTCTGCTGTCAGTTTTGTTTCTGTCGGGGTTTTGGGTGTTCAACAAACAGGTTAGTTCACATTTGATTATTTGCTTATTTTCACACTACTTATAGTATTGTAAATTTGGTGTCGAAATAATAATATTGGTAGTTTTTGCGTAGTTTGAAGTTATTGTTCAAGTTATAGCATACGCTAAGTTTGCGGATATTTTGAGTAATGTCACCTATTCACCCTAGATAATGTTTATATATGAATGACCTCACATTTATTGTTTGGAGCGTAGCTTTATATTTTTGGCACGTTAATTATTTGCAAAAACCAGATAAAATATATCTAGATTGGTTTTATTATCTAAGAGTCGAACATTATCAGCGGTCAAATATCTGTGAATAATTGTTTACATTTACCAGATGTGTACGAAGGTTGTACCTTTGTCCACTAGACCAGGTGAGTTGACCTGTTTGTGCAGGCTATTCAGTACTATAGTAGTTACGCAACGTTGACCGGCCCTCGCCGTACTTGACCAGTCATAACCGGGTTGGTGTTAGTGTTATATGGCAGCTCTATTATTGAAATAATATTTATAAAGCGTAAGAAAATATTTGTTAGTATATACTTGGGAGCGGATAAATTGTGATATTTCCTGTGATAGGCCTATTTATTGTGATATGTATTGTCTATTATAGGGATTATTTGTCTCCCGAATAAAGTGTGTGCATAACTTGGTGTTGATTTCATTCAGCGACCCGTCTACATTTTGGCGCCCAACGTTGTGGTTCTGCCCTGAAGCCTGGATAACTGGTGAATGTGTATTCTATCCCATTGGATGAGTCGTGAAGCTACCTGTTTTCACTGCACGTGCTCCTGTATTCCTGAATTATATCGCGGATTCTGCTGATACTGTGAGAATTACATTAATAATTGTTCTTACTGTAGAATCAAATTTCTCGGATGCTGCAAACTGTCAGTAGTAGTGTAAACACGGCAGGAGTCTTATTGACCTACTTTTTTGTTCCC
Source organism: Hanleya hanleyi (assembly GCA_036873755.1). Classification (NCBI taxonomy): domain Eukaryota; kingdom Metazoa; phylum Mollusca; class Polyplacophora; order Lepidopleurida; family Hanleyidae; genus Hanleya; species Hanleya hanleyi. The sequence continues at coordinate 5,744 of JAVTVY010027836.1, forward strand.
CCCGGTGGAGGAGTGTGGAGGAACTTGGAGGTCACGGGAGGGTCACAGAGGTCAAGTGCAGTATAGTTCCGGCAGAAAGACCAAAAAGCTACCTCCAGCACAGGAGAGTTCCAAATTTGCATATCACGTGACCCAGGTCAAAAATGTATTCATCCGCGGTGATGCGGTCATGTCTGGCGGTGATTCGGTCGCGGGAAAAACCTTCCGCGGAGAAAAAGTAGTCCCTAGATAAAATGGTCCGATTGGGTCGAGTGAGGTATCAAAGTGAAGCTTATGTGAAGGGGCATCTAATGGGCTGGGTGTGGGGTTGACATAGCGTTATTCTGCGCATGCGCGGTGGCCCAAGGGTATGGAAATAATCGTTTTGAGATGTAGAGGAGCCCCTAGTGGACCGATGGGGTCGAGTGAGGTATCAAAGTGAAGCTTATGTAGGGGGCATCTGATGGGGTGGGTGTGGGATTGAAATATCGGCATTGTGCGCATGCGCGGTGGCCCAAGGGTATGGAAATAGCCGTTTTGGAGCTAGGGGAGCCCCTAATGGTCGAATGGGGTCGAGTGAGGTATCAAAGTGAAGCCTAGGTGAAGGGGCATCCAGGCAATGGGGTGGGTGCATGTAAAATTTTTCCTAAAAAAAAACCGGAACACGGACTTTATCGAAAAACCTGGGAAAATGCCTATATGGGGTATGGGGGGTATCCCCCTAGTTCCAGGGTGGGTGTATGTAAAAATTTCCCTGAAAAAATACGGAATACGGACTTTATCCTAAATTACGGGAAAATGCCTATATGGGGTATGGGGGGTATAGGACCATCCTGGGAAACGTACTTCTATACATTTGCGGTAGGGTTGTGGGGTCTCGTTTTACTCGTCTCGTCATTTAGAACATGATAAGAAGTGTCCCCGTGCGAATCGGTGAAATTTTTGAAAAAAGTCACCGAACCCCATATAGTCCCATACTGGGGTATAGGATCAATGTTTGTCCCCCTGGGAAACGTACTTCTATACATTTGCGGTAGGGTTGTGGGGTCTCGTTTTACTCGTCTCGTCATTTAGAACATGATAGGAAGTGTCCCCGTGCGAATCGGTGAAATTTTTGAAAAAAGTCACCGAGCCTCATATAGACCCATACTGGAGTATAGGTTCAATGTTTGTCCCCCTTGGAAAACCTACTTCTATACATTTGCGGTAGGGTTGTGGGGTCTCGTTTTACTCGTCTCGTCATTTAGAACACGATAGGAAGTGTTGCGGAGCGAATCGGTGAAATTTTTGAAAAAAGTCACCGAGGCCTGGGTAGGCCCATAGGCCTATACTGCATGGCTATGGGTGTATAGGCCCATACGGGGTGGACATGTTGGAGTCTAGGTGAGTCCCTAATGGTCCAATGGGGTCGAGTGAGGTCTTATTTTGAAGCTCTCGTGGAGGAGCACTTGACTACACTAATGGTTCGTCCGTGTTCAATAGTCTGCGCATGCGCAGCCTGGCCCGTAGTATAGAAAACAGCCATTTTGGGTGCTATGTAGGGGTGTGTTTGGGATAGAGATGGGCTATTCACGGTTCGAATGGGTCGTGTGAGGTGTCAAAGTGAAGCTTGTGTGGGGTAGAGTCAGAATGGTGTGTTTTTGAATGCATGTCGCGTCAATCTGCGCATGCGCAGTTGGTTGTAGTAAGTAAAGTGGCCATTTTGGGGCAGTACATGAAGGTATTTGGGGTCGAGATGGGCTATTCACGGTTCGAATGCGTCCTGGAAGGTGTCATCTTGTAGTTCTCGGGGAGTACATTCCGATTTGAGGGATGTCCGCGTCATCTGTGACGTCATCGGTGACGTCATCGGTACGAGTAGTAGCGAAAGTGGCCATTTTCGGGCAGTACATGAAGGTATTTGGGGTCGAGATGGGCTATTCACGGTTCGAATGCGTCCTGGAAGGTGTCATCTTGTAGTTCTCGGGGTGTACATTCCGATTTAAGGATGTCCGCGTCATCTGTGACGTCATCAGTGACGTCATCAGTACGAGTAGTAGCGAAAGGGGGCATTTTGGGTGCTATGTAGGGGTGTGTTTGGGGTAGAGAGGCACCATCCTTGGTTCGAATGGGTCGTGGAGGGTGTCAAAGTGAAGCTTGTGTGGGGTAGAGTCAGAATGGCGTGTTTTTGAATGCAAGTCGCGTCAATCTGCGCATGCGCAGTTGGTTGTAGTAAGTAAAGTGACCATTTTGGGGCGGTACATGAAGGTGTTTGGGGTAGAGAGGACCATCCTTGGTCCGAATGCATCGTGTGAGGTGTCATTTTGTTGCTCTCGGGGTGTACTTTCCGATTTGAGGGATGTCCGCGTCATCTGTGACGTCATCGGTACGAGTAGTAGCGAAAGTGGACATTTTCGGGCAGTACATGAAGGTATTTGGGGTCGAGATGGGCTATTCACGGTTCGAATGCATCCTGGAAGGTGTCATCTTGTAGTTCTCGGGGTGTACATTCCGATTTGAGGGATGTCCGCGTCATCTGTGACGTTATTGGTGACGTCATCGGTACGAGTAGTAGCGAAAGTGGACATTTTGTGGGTGCGTGGGGGTGAGTTTGGTGTAGAGAGGGACTATCGTTAGTCCGAATGCGTCGTGTGAGGTGTCATTTTGTAGCTCTCGAGGTGTACATTCCGAGTTGAGGCATGTCCGAAGCATCTGTGACGTCATTGTTGACGTCATCAGTAGAAGTAGTAGCGAAAGTGGACATTTTGGGGCAGTGAAGGAAGGTATTTGGAGTAGAGAGGAACCATCCTTGGTCCGAATGCGTCCTGAGAGGTGTCATGTTGTAGCTCGCGGGGTGTACATTCCGAGTTGAGGGATATCCACAGCATCTGTGACGTCATTGGTGACGTCATCAGTACGAGTAGTAGCGAAAGTGAGCATTTTGGGGCAGTGAAGGATGGTATTTGGTGTAGAAATGGACTATCCGCGGTGCGAATGCGTCGTGTGAGGTGTCATCTTGTAGCAACGCCCACCAACGCCATTCTTAATGCTTCAACGCCCAGGTGAAATAGCTCAGAAGCTCTGATATTCCATGGAATTGTCACTAATTCTTCGAAATGTAGTGACGCCAGTCGACGCCCGTCGTTACACCTTAACACTCTAACATAACACCATGATATAGACCGGACAGAGAACAACAACAGCAACAACAACAATGATCACACATGAGAGAACAACAACAACAAGAAGTTTTTTTTCATATAGTTTATTCTCCCCAATGTTACATCATACCCACGTTGGGGGAGCCGCGTTGGGTATATTTACAATTCAAGAATATTCTTGTCCAATCAGAGGCCACCATTTGCATCTGTCATATTCGTTCCTGTCCGTTAGATGTATTCTCGGCTACTCTTGTCCAATCAGAAGTCGCCATTTCAGAAAGTTCCATCTTCGGCCATGTTCGCTCTGAACCGTTTGTTCTAATCGTCATCGGACAGGCCAGGATACCGTTGAGGAAACATATCCTCAGATAGTTGTTTGCGCATTCTGAGTATCTATCAGTGCATGGGTGAATACTTTCATCCGATGGGGGTGGTGGGTCAGTTTAACCACGAAGAACGTAACATTGGTGACCCTCTCCACTATCCACTTGGTGTTGGGACGCTGTTCATAGGCCCATTCTAAGGGATCCACAGTGTCCAGTTGGGTCAGCATCGTCTCTAGCGACGCCCGATTTGTGATTGTGAAAGGATGGTCGTACACTGGGTTGATGGCACTGGAATAGAAATAGCACAATTCACGCGTCATCTTATGGCATAAGATGTACCCAAATGCTACATTTAATGTGAAGGACGTAGGTTGGTCATTGAAGATGGTTTCCACGTAGCTGCGTAGACGGGTGAGGTTGGTCAGTGGAAAATTGTAGATATCTTGAATAGGGCGATGACGGTGGAAACAGTGCCGTGTCATGGACCAATGGCGCCGAGAGATGTCACTCTCTGGATGATCTTCGGGTAAGAGATCGCTAGGAACATTTATGGGGTCGTCCAGAAAATTTATGCGCTCGTCCAGAAAATTTTCGTCGGAAATTGTACAAGTCCAATATAGGGCCATGACGGTGGAAGCAGTGTCGGATCATGGACCAATGGCGTCGATACATCTCACTCACTGGATGATCTTCGGGTAAGAGATCGCTGGGAACATCCACCGCATCTTCCAGAAAATGTTCGTTGTTGTCAGGCGTATGACTGGAAACAGTGATGCTAGGGACCGGCTGGATATCTAGGCTCTTCTGAGCTGTGGGTATAGGCGGGCTCTCCGTGATCGCATCACCAGTGGCATTCTCCTCCCCGGGTTCATCTTCAGTGGATCTGTCCCTCCTGGGTACCTCTTTAGTGAAAAGTTGTCCCTCATGCCGTGGTGATGCACCATGAATCAAACGCTCATGCCGTTTTAACTGACTGGGTCGTTTGGAGAGTTGACCACATTCTTCGCATGGACGCTTGGATGGCCCATGAATTGAACGTTCGCGCGCGGTGTAAAGGTTTCCACCGCGGTGGAAACCTTTGCGCGCCGGGGTCAAAGGTCAGTTCCGGTCACGTGAACGGAAGCGGAAGTGACCTCCGGAGCTCCATGAGCTCCGGAGCTCCAAGAGCTCCGAAGCGCCGAGTTCCAAGAGCATCCGAAATGCGGACGTACATCCAGCAACGAGACGCCTTTACTTTCTTTTACGCGAAACGGAAAGTCCTGGCCGATGGTGTGAGCACTACTTACTTGGACTTGTGAAAAAATGTCGAACACACTATATAACTGTTGATACACGAGTTAAAAACTGTAAACAGTCAGGATGGCCGAGTGGTCTAAGGCGCCGGTATTAAGTGCTGGTCGGCGAAGAGCTGGCGTAGGTTCGAATCCTACTCCTGACAGATTTTTTTTTTTTGTACCTTATACATACCACTACTATTCTATTTGCACATACCACCTGTATTCTATTTGTACATAGTGTATACTCCTTCACTGCTAAAAA
>JAVTVY010027837.1:0-11542 GCA_036873755.1 Hanleya hanleyi
ACCATTATTGTATGCACACATGTGATACCATATATTTTGTTTTGGATGTATACATAATTTTCGAGTAGAATTAAATTGAACATTTTTTGCGTGGGGGGGCTGAAAGGCTGGATGCATTCCCGAGCATATGAGCTGCTGTTCTGAGAGATAGTGATGGAGCTTTCGGTGTGCACAAAGAGGGGGTCCAATGCTGTAACATACTGTCATTCCATCTGTCAGGGTATTACCACCTGAATCAAGTGGAGGGAGGTGACGGTGGGTGTGAATGACCCCCCCTTCAGCGCCCAAGCGTATGTTATTTTTCTATGTTGGACATCAAAGTAAATGGGCTCTCTAATAAGTGAGCATAGCTAGGAAATGACCTCCTCTCCAGATATCCTGGCGACGCCCACAAGAATTACCCGTTCAGAATTTCCAGAGAATAATCTTCCACATGTATGTATTCACCAAATTCATTAACACTTCGAACGGCTCTAAGTAAAGTTGATAAATGTGTTGTATTCAAACCGTGTGAATTGAATCTACATGATGCGAATTACGAGCATTTTTGCATTTGCACATTTGCAGCCAACAACAGTTTCTTCAGCCGCAAAAATAGTTGTCCGAACTATTGATGTCTGCGTTAGGTGGAAATAACGACCAAATAATAGGGATGGTAGATGAGAGACTCTTACAGAATCAGAATGAACGATACTGTAAACCAAGTTGGGAAGAAACGACTTCTTTCATCACTTTTTGATATAGCATGAAGGCCGTTTGTTGGTAATATACAGAGTTCTAGAGTGCCTCAAAGTTATGTTCATTAATATCCAAGAGTTAATTATCCAATCGCCCTGAATTTAACAAAAAGAGCTTGGCTGGAAGCATACAGTTTTCATTTTTAGTGCATACCAAAACATGTTCTAATATATTGCTAGTGATTGGCTAAAATCAATCATTACATCACCTGACATACTGGCGACATCACAATATCATGACGTCATGTGGCCAACATGGTGACATTATTTTTTGACGTGGATATTGGATGCCCTGCCATATGTATAATGTAGATAGAAGTCAAATTGTACAGTAATCACATGCCGTATCATTAAACATAACTCACAAACCCAGAAACTGATTTTCTAACTGGATCTTATCTCCTTCCTATCTCAAGGCCGTTCGGTAACCTTCTGATGCGAGAATACCTCTTCACATTACCTCATCTTTGACCTCTTCTTACGCAACAAACTAACCAGGTTGTATGACTTAGTCAAGGGAAATTTTCAAAATAACTAAAATTAGAACTGCACAGCTGCAGCAGAATATGTGACTGACTCATAACCATCACGAAATGTGATAAATAATTATATCTATGATTGAAATTTGTTTTGTATTTATCCAAAAATTATTCGAACTACATGTAAGTTGATTAGGGATACAGTTTTGACATGTTTGACATCAGTTGAGCGTGATATAAACCCCACCACATGGGGGCATTACGTGCTGTCGATTGGTTGTGAACTTGACCCGATTCTTCAGCCTGAAATTTGAATGAATGTCATCGGCACTTTCCGTCTTACTATATTTATGATACTCGGGAATTACGGAGATCTCTGCGAAATTCGAGCAGAACAGACTCGAGATCGAAAGCAGGTCAGATCCACTTATGCCAGATTATATCTATTTTTAAGTCACATTGATACAACTCACAACTGTCTCTCTGGCTTGTCTGGTTTAATAATAGGCCTCTTGTCTCGTAAAGGGTTGATCAACACATTCTCGTGGGTGAAATGGTTAAATATTTTTATCACAGTCTGTGAAAATACGAAACAAAAAATGCATTAATATTGCAATGCACATGCACAGAATATAACAATTATAATAACAGACAATTATGATAACTTTAAAAAGTTAAAATGTCCCCTGCTAGCAGCACCAGTTTTGGTGGATTACATCCACCATAACTGGCGCTGCTGCTGCGTGGTATGGGCATTTTGGTTGGCTTAGCCAAATCAGACGCCACACTGGAAGGGTATCTTCTAATGTTGCTATGCTCCAGAGAGTGTGACGCCATAATGCTGGGTAGATATATGGACTGGTCCTTGGCATAAACTTTGGATTAAACGGAGACAACCCTGTTACCCCTCCCAGACTACGAGTGAAGTAGTCCAAATGCGGCCATGATGTCACAAGGCTACTAAATATTTATAACTTGGGAACTCCAAACACTGAATTCAATCGAAATATTCAAGTAAGATACTACTTAGTGACATATATACGAATGGAGAGCACTGATAGGATATTAATTTATTAAGATTTCCTTGTCTCGTATAAATTTGTAAAGACTTCAATCCTCCAGATTGTGTATGTGTATAGGTACTGTTAATTATTAATATCGTATCAGCATCGGATTAAACACAGCACCAATACTAGACCAATGAACAAGTTCCCCCAATCAGAATAATACTCTATGCATGCGGAATTCAAAACTAGTTAGATATTAAAGGGTCATTAAAATTAATAGCTTGTTTATCATCACGGCCCGCCCCCAAGTTTGCCTCCACCCCGAAGATTCATTTTATTTATTTTTTCCATTCTACAGTGTCTAACACACAACATGTCTTAGCAACGGGTGCTGACAAGCATGGACCGTCCCATTTCACACGCTTCGCCAGAGATTAGAGAGCTCATTTACACTGCTAAGATTATTCATGCTTCAAAAATTATTTGGGGAACAATCATATATTTATTTATTTATTTATTTATTCTGCATATAGAAATAACAGTTCACCCGTCAGCTTGTTTCAGTGCATATTTCGGAAAGAATACCTTATATAAGTTACCCCAAAAATATAAATAACAAATAAAACTAAAATCCCTTTCCTGGCAAGCAGGTGATGATAAAGGTTACATTAAGTTTATGGAGCCTAAACTTTTTAGGTACCGTACCACATCTACAGTGAACAGAATTACTTTCTTGTAATTCTGAATACTGATTCAGATATACCCTCTGATTGTACGGAGGTTGAATTGCGGCGTGCCGCGTTTGTGCACATGGCTCTCGACCAATGAGCACCATCCGATCGCAAACGAAGCTGAGTGGGTTCAGCATATCACAGATAAACAAGACGTTGTACTGTGTGTTCTTGTATAATAATTTAGCAGAAAACTTATATACTGGATGCATTTCCCATCACTCTCGTATGCAGATAAATGCTCCCCGTTTCGATCAAAATCGATATACTATGAATGCCCATGCGTGTCACTTTTTTCTGCACAGTGCAGTCAGAGGTTGTTACACCTAGAGTTTAGGAGGTTAAAAGCCCTGAAAATGGGATAATGGAATATATCATATATATTTAAAAAATATTCCCATTGCCACAGATTTGTATTCTCATGGCATCGAATTGTGGACCTCCTTAGTACTGTCCGATATATACCCTCCGATTGCATTGGGGTTAAATGTGTTGGTGCATAGATTTTGTGCACATGGCTCTCACCCAATCAGCATCGCCTGTTACTAAATGGAGCAGAGAGGACACACGATGTCACAACGAAATGGTACATATGTTATAACATACTCTATTGAAACAGTTGATCTCATTCTTTTATAAGATATACTGGACGCAGTTTAGTATATGCATTTCTTTCATGTGCAGGTACCAGCTTCCTGTGTCGATCAAATTTGTTAAAGACTGAAGACTGCAGTCAGAGGGTGTCATACCGAAAATGTACAAGGTTGCAACTCTGTCAATTGGGGTGTCCGGACAAAAGCCCCAGAGCACAAAATCTCCACAGACAAAAGTCACATGGACAAAAGCCCATCGGCATGCACATGCACCTTAAATGATGGTTTGGGGCTTTGTCCGCTGGGGCTTCTGTCCACTGGGGCTGTCTGTGGGGCTTTTGTCTGTGGGGCTTTTGTCTGCAGGGCTTTTGTCCAGGATTCATCAATAGGAGAATGCAGATTTGCTATAAGTGGGGCTCACTCACGGAATCCCTAATAATGATTCGTGTCTTTAGGAAGGACACATGGAGTTTTGTCTCACCTGATGTAAAGCTTCTTGGAACAATTTTTCATTGTTACCTAGCCACTTACGAACTTTTTGCTCATATGATTTATTGATGACGACATCTGTGCCCAACATCCTCACATCGTAGATGGAGATGAATTTACGATGCAGCTCTCTGAAAAAAAGAAGAAGATTATTATGTCTGAAAATTTAGTATAATACTCATTCTCCAAATGCATCACATGCACAGTATATTATTCTGTTCTCTCATATGTTCACCTTCTTCAGATAACAGTCAGAGATCAACTTACAGAAGTTATAAAAATTATAACCTATCCAAGTTATCCACTACATATATCAACAACTCTGAGAAGTTATATTTTGTGGTACTTATTGGTACAGTCCAACCTGAGCAAGAAAACAAAAATAAATTTTTGTGGAAGAAAATGCCATGAGAACTTGATCGAAGGGAAGATAACATGATCTTCTGATACAAACTTGGCAAGGTTACCATAGTTACCCTCAGAAGATTGGATTTGGTCACAAATGTTATGTCAACAATCCATCAGCAGAGTGCCTGATAACTTTATAAGGTTATATAATGTCAATCTGCACAGTGAACAAAAATGAGTGTGGCTCTTCAAAGACGAGTGTTGCCTTAAATGACAGCTCCTTAATTGACGCTAATATTTTGGTTATCCAGGAAAAAATCTACATAATTGAGGAAAAAATCTGGGATGCAAGGATTAAAGCTGATTTGTAAAACTTTAATCTGGAAAATAATTTCCTATTTATATATGTTTTATGAATGTACAGTGAGCGCAAGAACTAACCCACCTTCCAGACGCGACCTGGTCGCGACCTGGACGCGTCCGCTCTGCGCCCGCCTCGCGCCCGCCGTGCGACCACGGCTTCGGACGCGTCCAGCAAAAATCAGCTTCGGACGCGCCGGGTCGCGTCTGGTCGCGGCCGGGCGAGTCCGGGCGAGTCTGAATATGGTGTTCACATCGATTTTGAACGATACTTCTTCCTGATCGAAATGACTTACTTCATTTGACGAAAAATGCAAAACCACAACAACTTTTTCACCAAATCCCGTCTTTAAAGTTATATTATAAAATTCATGCGGGGAGTCCTCCATCCACTAAACTTTTCTAATTTAATCAATTATGTCATTTGTATTTTCGTTTTGCATTGTGGTTGTTGTTGTAAATCTTAGGAATGTCACTCGTGAAACCGCATTCTTGGACATTATTTTGTCGTACCGAACTGATACTCAACGGTATCTTCCAAATCAGCTGAACTCTAGCACGCCAGGCTTTTCTTTATGGGCAATGTAAAATATAATTCTGAACTTCTTTATATAATCGGCAACGAAATTATTCTTGTAATAAACAATGCAAACAGAAATTCCGGAAACATCTTCCTCGATCTGCTTTGTCGAGAATCATATACCGAAAGATTTTGGCAAAAATAAACTGAGAAGGGTGCAGAAAACGAGGGATGAATGTCGTTACTTGGGTATAACTTCCATATTTACGTTAATAAATATATACTCATGTAGTATATGATGTGGGTAATTATTTTGTTAATGTCATCTTCACGCTCCGCTCACTGACGAGGTGTTCATTGCAAATTAATAATTCTTTCGAATCTGCCGCGAATTATAAAAGAATAATTTGTGTATTTACAATGGAACATTTTCCCAATCAATTTTGCCTTTCACAGGTTATCTATTACACCTATTCGTTAATATAGTCACAATCAGAAGCAAATTACTCTGGGGGCGTTTTGAGAGACAATTCCAAGGAAAATGTGGTGTAAGGAAAAATTCAAAGTTATTATAGAATTCATGATATCCTCTACAGAGCCGACAGCCAGTAAATCGGTGGAGCTGTCGCTCCGTCAGCCAACAGAGCTGTGGCTCCGCCAGTTTTTTCCATTTACTAGTCTACGGCATTTTGTCTGTAATCGTATCGTTACTTGGGTACAACTTCCATATTTACGTCAATGAAATACATATTCTTGTTTAGTATATGATGTATTTTGTTAATGTTATTACGCTTCGCTCTCTGACAATGTGTCCATCGCAAATTAACATATCTCTCGAATTTTAGGATGATGGGTGTCCCGTTCTCACTCAGTTTCCATCGTGAAAGTTGTAGGGTTATTTTGTTCTCACTCATTTTCCGTCATGGGAGTTATTTGTTTGTATCCATTTTAATTTCACCCAATTACATTATGGGACCTGCATGTTCATAAAACCACTTATGATAGGACATGTAGAAGTCACGTAGACACCCTTCCTTGAGCTTCATTCTTCCGACGGAGAAAACAGGGACGCATGGTAAATGAAAAAAATAAGTGTTTGTTTTCACCAATCAAGTGTTCCATCTGTTTGTAAGAATGCACGTATATTCGTAACTTTGGGAGTTCGTTCCTTTGTGATAAAATTGAACTATAATATGTATGAAGACTATACATTCTTTTTTTGTCCAGTCTGTCTGTTTTTCAGATATGGCGTGCATGAGATGAAGAAACGGCATCTGAAGCCAGCGATATTTTGCCCTCATCTCCGGTATTTAACCATCATTTTATTGCATTTTGATCTTTCCGCCATACCAGTATACTTTTAATTGTTCATTATATGCATGTGCATTAAATTTAACTTTTTGTTTTCAATCTTTTCGTTGTTTTTCTCCAACTCGGATGCAACCACAATATGCATTAACTGAGTACATTACAATGTATTTTCTTGTTCAGTCAGACTGTTTTGTAGATCTGTCGTGAATGAGATGAAGAAACGGTATCTGAAGTCCGTGATATTTTGCGCCTATCTCCGGTATTTATCCATCAATTTATTGCATTCTGATCTTTTCCCCATACTAATATACTTTTAATTGTTTATTACATACATGTGCTTAAATTGAACTTTTCAACCTTTTCATTCTTTTTCCCCCAACTCGTATGGAACCACAGTATATCCATTATGACTTCTATGTCTCCTGCGAATTTAAAAAAAAAGAATTTGTGTACACTGAAAACATCACTTTTCCCGATCACGTTTAGCCTTTCATGGGTCACCAATACTTCAAATATTCGTTAATAGTCACAATCAGAAGCAAATTACCAAGGAGGCGTTTTGGCAGACAACTGCAAGAAAATGTGGCGAAGGCACACTTCACAGTTATATAGAATCCACGATATCCTCTATGGAGCTGATGGAGCTGACAGCCTGGACGTCAATGGAGCGGCGACTCCGTCATTCAACAAAGCTGTAGCTCCGCCAGCCTGTTCTCTTCCTTCGTCTACTGCATTATGTCCGTAATCATCAATGGTATTAATTAAATGTGATTTAACTGTTGTTGTATTCTCTTCAGCCAAACGTCTCTCAATTGTTTTCTCTTTATTTCTAACAGGTACAATGATGTCAGGGTGGAGTGACAATGAAATATCTGTTCAAAATTTCGGCCATGGTATTGATGCTTTCACATGTATGGACTTCATGTATCATCAGATAATTTCTGAATATGTTCTCTTAACTGAGAAAGTCCATAATTCCTTCCATTGAGAATTAGTTACCCTGATACAATCTTCGTGGCTTGGCTGGTATATTTTACAGGGCACTGTACAGCTACGATATGCAGCATATATGAATACGGTTCGCAACGTGGGTACAATATATTCAATATTTATATGCAAGCGTCTAGTCCATCATTCAATATTCAGCCGTGGTAAACCATTGAAGAATTTCCGCGTCCATGATCCAAATTCATATAGTTGCATTAGCATCAAATTAAAGGAATAAATAATAGTACACATAAAACTAGCGGTCAACAGTTCTCAATGATGCCGACAAGACATCATGATGTTCCAAAAATATCAAATCCGTATGGCTGATCAGTATATTCTCAATTCATATGGATTACCTGTTTCAATATCGGTAAATCTCGCAGTTGATTATAGGGACACTTTGGAACACAGATATTGTTCAAATGTTGAGTATTTCATCCTAAGGGATTAATAAGCCAAATGTGGGCGCTTTTAGGCAGATGGGCCTGCTTATGCACGAGAACTGCATGGTTTACTGCGAATTTTTGTTACCTGCGCAAAATCTGAATTCAAAATCTGATTTTGGAAATATAAATCCTGGCTTTGGTTACTCCGCTTCAACCGAGAAATAAGTTTATGAAATACACAGCATCAGTTTACATTCAGATGTGGCTTTTAATAAAACGTCAAATTTATGTGGAAGACAGAAGTTCACAACACGAAAGGAAAAAGGGTTACGAGACACATCCGGGATGAAGATCAGAATGTTTTTTGTTAAATTAGTTTTGACCCCAAATCTTCAGATGACTTATAGCTCATATTTTGTTAGAAATATAGCAACTAGTGAAAGAGACTAGTTGTGGTGTTTGTAGACAACAAGGTACGTCGTGTATTATCATGTGAATCGGATCCACAATTTTTCTATAAATACAAATCAATGCAGAAATATACATGCCTTTAACATTGAAGATATGATGTCGAGATAAGGCATTACGGTTCCAGAGTACGATTTGTTAAAATATAACTCTTTCAGAACTACGAAATAACTGTTTTATCTACTCCTACATCTTAATAATATTACTGATGCTCGAGTAACAACAGAATGAAGTGAAAAAATAGATATTTGTATGGCTGACAATCAAGATCCACGACACGATGTTACACTCTCGTGGAACCAGACTATATATTTCCTCAAGTCAGGATGTACCGTGAACGCTTGCAGACAATACCAACTCGTAGTATGGGAATTGTCTTATTGGTAACTCTGGACATCAAATTTATCTCTGTATCTCTCCCCCCCCACCCCCCCCCCCTCCTTCTCATAATATACTACAATAGTCTAGTCCGGCATTCAATGTTCGGCCGTCGTTCATTAAAGAATTTTCGAGTTCATAATCCAAAGATCTAATTCATATAACAGCATTAGCACCATATTCAAAGAGCTTTTTGAACTCCTTCAGAAAACTGGCGATATGTCCGATATCTGGGATGAGGTTCTATATTCAATGGCCAGCTGCTTTTGTTTTTCCCTTAGTACAACTGGATGAGCATAATGATTGACGATTGCCCCACTGACGATATATCTTATCGATGAAAGAGCAGACGCATTTTTTATTGTTTTAAAATTATATTTCTCATTTGACTGTCGAGTTTTTGGGGTCAGGGTCGTGGGGTTTGAGTACTGGCCGACGGGTGTGATGATGGAGCCAAGGCTCCGTGGGTTGACGGAGGGCAATCTCCATAGATTTACGAAGTCTCGTCTCCGTGACTGATGTAATTCAGATTGTTGTTGACTTACTCCCAATATCCATTGCTGTCTTCGTATGGTACCGTGCCCGATATGACAGAAAGAATCCAGTCTCGTCACCTGTTCCTGTATGACCACCCACGATGATTTATTTATTACTTACCTTAATTCGTTGGCAGTAGTTGGACGAATGCATGCTGTTAGTCAAAGAATTCAGAAAAAACGTGTGAAAACATTAGTGAACACAGAGATTTCGCTATGCCATGCACTAACATAATTTCGGAAATACTAAAACTGTAAATTGTAGTTTACATGCCGAGAGAACGTGAATTTCAAAGATTTCAACTAAAAAAGATTCCAACAACAGAAGTCAATTCAACTAACTAACAGGACAAAGACAACATTAAAAAAAGAATTTTTCGGGAGTATCTGAAATAAAAAAATAACATGAAATTAGTTCAACATTATTCCTAAATATTTACATTTAATACTAAAAACTTGTGTAATGTGTAATTGATAATAAACTTGAAGGATGTAAGATAATTTTACCGATAGCACAGAAAAATATGTAAGGGTATTATAAATTCTGATAAAAAAAAATATTATTCAACAATTTTAAATAACTTTTTCTTTCGTCATATCGCCCAAACTTATAAACATTTTTACAGTCGCCTTCATAACAGATCATGTTGTGGAACGCAAATAGAATACAGACCTAGGGTGAATGGAAGAAATTCTTGCATAAAGCCTTCACGTTTTGCACGAGAAAACCGGAATGTAAAATTGAAAACCGAAGATTTCCATGCTGTTCTTGTTGCTTTGACAACACACGGACCTCGGAGGAAGCAATTTGTTCGTGAAGACGTTGTGAAAGATTTCATTCGAATTTAGAGCATATAAAATTGTTTTTAGATCTAATATAAAGTTGATTGTGATAGGAAGAAGAAAACATTTATCTCTGTGAATCGGAGGATAATGAAGATCGATCTTTGTTATTTTCTTGAAGTCGGAAATCCTTCCGTGTAATGATAAGTGATACCACATAAAATAGCCTATAGCGTTATGCATTTATGCAGGCAAATAAAATGCGGACAATGGCAGATAAATTTTATAAATATCGTACAAAACACATTAATTAGACTCCAGATTCTAGGTAATCAATTTGACCAGAATGAGCAATATAAATGAAAATGCTCAGTGACATTTGAAGTCCTTTGTATGACAATGAATTCAATTGCGTCTAGACGCGTCCGGACGTGTCCAGACGCGCCTGGTTGCGGCCGGGCTCTTGCTTTGGGACCGCGACCGGGCGAAGCCTAGACTCGAGGCGGACGCGGGGCGGGCGCAGAGCCGACGCATGCTGGTCGCGACCAGGTCGCGTCTTCTCAACCCTTAGTTCTTGCGCGTAGTGTATGTATGCAGACAAACCGGTTCCTTTGTCTACTTCGACAAAGACTTCTCTAAACCTGCCGTGCCTGAGCAATCCATTGTTCTCGTCGGACAAAAGAATGCAGTGGGTTCGCATATTATCTCGACCTCTTCATTGTCTTTTGGTTTTCACACTCCGTTACCTCTAAACGGAATAAACGTCGTCGTGTCGGTTTCTCCTTTGCGGGTTAAATCATAACGCAGTTCTAAATCCGTTTCTCGTTTTATGGTGGGTCGTTCGGACCTACCATTGAGTGTCAAAATTGCTGTCTTGCGGTTTCGTCTATCGATGAATCAACGATTCTATAATAGTGGAATTGACATGTTACGGGACTTCAATTTTAGGATTGAGTTGGCATGGATTGAGACAGGTCGATTTGGTAACAGATAGAAACATTGTTTATAAATGTTTGATATTTCAACCAATTTCCATCATTAAATATCCAATCTGTCGGCGATTATTGCTATTAAAATAGTGCATACTGCTTACGAAATCGGTGAGAATTAGACCGGGAATTCTAGTTCTATTTTTCGGCCTTCCCGTTCTCCGGTATGCCGTTCTCGTACTTCGACTCGACGTTCTCCTACACCACCACGCCGTTTGCCACGTCTTTCGGTCTCGCCTTCTTATATAGGTCACCACGTTCGTCAGTCGCAGACTTCGTTTCTTACCATGCGGTTGTCCACGATTTGTCAACCTCTCGCTGAAGTTATATCACTCGTTCGCCCATTCCGGTCTCGTCGAGTTCATCTGTTGATTCCTTTTCTTCAGTGTAAAGTTAGGAACATACGTCAATGATGGTTTTCGGATAAATTGGATGCG